>PVLC010016886.1:0-34766 GCA_004027655.1 Graphiurus murinus
CAGAGGATGAGCCCCTTGGTGGGCAAACAGGGCCAGAGAGAACTCTCCTCAATATCATAAATGGTCATAGTTACCTTAGCAATCAAAGGACAGCCTGCTCACTCTCTCCCCTAGGCAGACTAGAGAAAAAGTAGCCACTCAGTCCAAAAAGTTCTCTGTATTATTTTCTAACTGAGCTTCCCTGTTCCTTTCTCCCCTTTCCCTTCTGGAAGGTTTGGGTCTTCTCTCTTCTTTGCCTTGTGGGTATTTTCACAATAGGGTTTCCATGTTCTATGTACCAGTACCCCAAAGTGTTGCTCTATGGCAAGAGACAGGACCAAGCATATGCTTGTGTAAGCCATGTACGTGGTGTCCCCAACATACCAGTGAGCTGTGAGGTAAACCTATGAGTCCCCAAGCCTAAGCTCATGAACAAATCTACTTCCATGCTGTAGAGTCCAGGCAGAAAATGTGATTCTAAAGGACTGTGGGAGAGGGTATTTTTCACTGCTTAGGTCTGTGCACCCCATTGGAAACTCTTGGGCATTCTGTCATTCAAGTGGAGCTTCTTCCAATTCCAGTCTTGGTGGTACAGTGAGGAGTTGCCAGGAAGGCTTGTGGTCTTGAACAGCAAGCTCATTCTTTCATCCATTCTTCAGCCTCTTGAGGAAAAATATTACTGTTAGCATCTGTGAGGACTGGAAGGCATAGATAGATAGATTCTCAAGCTGCCTCAGAAGAGGGAACAAAGGTACCTTAGCCTTCCAGGTTGTCTGTCACTTAACAACCCAGCTGCTAAGACAGCAGCTTCTGGGGTCCACAGGAAGCACAGGACCCAGCTGATCCTGCTCAGCACTCCATGGGAGAAGTCTTTGGTAGGTCTTGAGGAGGGAACATTTTGAGCTGTGTGATAGCAAATTTTTACATTGCATAGGGTTTTGATGAAAGATATGGTGTGTGCCCCCAAAGCATAAAGGGTATCAATACACATGACCCTTCCCCACCTCCATTACACAACATTGCTATGAAAATGCAATCAATCCAATTCTGACACCCCCCTCCCCTCAAGAGCACCTACTGTATCAACATGACATTTTTTAATCTTGGCTTGTTTTCCAGACCATGAATTTAATTTCTCAATTCTCCACCGTTTGGCTTTTATGTTCTCAGAGTGGAATGTTGTCCAACAGTGGTTACCACCATCTTGTTAGTCACATCCTCTTTCCTGGGCATCCTAAAATCAGATAATTTGTTAAAAAAAAAATTGTTGCAGCCGTGGTCACTCAGCCTTGTGCTAATAGCCATCGAGTTCTGACAAAGCAAGTCAGACATCCCTCGATAAGTAAAATCCAAACCTCCTGATGTTGTATAACAGTAAGCAGATCGGCGTGCCTCTGGATTAGCGGAGGCACTGAAGCAAAATGCTCAATCCTTAGTGACCTCTGTTGAATGAATGGGGGTGTGGAGCCATTGTGGGTTATCTTTATGTTCACTGTGTGGACACTCAACCTCTGCCAGGCCAAGACAGAAGCTGTCAGGGCAGATAAACTTCACTGGAAACCAGCTCTTTTCCTTACTATATCACGGGGCTTCCAAGAACTATTTTGTCTGATAACTGGCTTCATCATTACACTTGTCTATGAATGGTTCTGTGAAACATTAAGGTTTCCCTCTTGGGTTTTGAGCCTCCTCTACTTTGTTTAATCTTTGGGCCCAGAACTTTCCTTCTAGTAAAATGTACAATCAGCAGTGGTCTTTCGTCTAGTCTTCTAGTAAATTCCTTTTAAGGAATCTGTGGGAGATGCCTTATCTGATTGTTATAGACGCATGTTCGGGGGTGGGGGGGGGGCTGTGTGTGTTCCTTCTATTTATCCAGGAGTCATTCTGGGGAAGTGGGGTCCCCTTTGATTACTTCTTCCTGGGCCCATTAACGTCTTTCTCTAGTTGAAATGTAATTCATATGTTGATTTAGAATTTTGCAAGTATCTAGAGAAAAAAGTTTACCATTTGGAGTAAAGCCCATGTTTTCATTTCCCTCTTCTGTGGGAGCAGTGTTGAGTCAGGGCCAGGGATAGGGGTTCCGAAGGCTATTTTTGTGACTTTCAGCAAGTTGCTGAACTTCTCTGGGCTCAGGTTTGCTCTCCTTTAAAGTAAGATGGTCACATTCGGCGATTTCTCAGACCCATCCCCACTTTAATGGACTCCAAGCTTTGTGCACCGAGAATAGGACAGAAGCAGAGTGTATTTTGGGGAAGTGGCTGAACTGTTGGGCTTTTCTTCTTTCATTCCTATTCCAGGTGAAGATAAAAGGCTTCACTCTCTCTTGAGCTGACATGAATTCAGAATTCATTAATGTGCAGACTTCCTTTTAAGCTTCAGACAGGACGGTGAAGGGAAAAGCCTGCCCTCGATTCCTTTGCCTTATTAGTTCTCATATAATGTGCTGCAGAAACTGCTAATTGTCACTTGAGGTGATGGGTGAGGGTCTGGCTCCTTGAAGGAAAAGTCACATTTTTCTCTTCCTGTCCCCTTCTTGCTTAAGTAGAGGTCTGTTTGGGTCTGATAGAAGAGGAATCGAAAATAAATCTAAATTAAAATTAAATTTGCCCCTTTGCCAAAGAAGAAGTAAGGAGTGGTGGTGAGTCATTGGGGAATAGTACAAATATGATTGTGTACAAGGTACTGTAATAATGAAAACACTGTTCTTTGGGCGTGCTCAGCAGAGTGTAGGTTGCCTTTGCTGTGTGGTGTGGTGTCTGGGAGAGATGTGAACATACACATGAACACATGCTTTGCTTAAGGGGCTCTCTAGACGTAATTTTAATTTGTTATGAAATCTTTCCTTGCTAATCTTTTAAAGGAAGTCTTTTTTAGCTTTAGTCTGTAGCTCAAAGTAGTTACTATTTGTTTACATATGTATTTACTGGTTCATTGTAATCACACATCATAAAGAACTTCAGAGTGATAGGGACATACATGCACACGACAGTTGGTGAGCTCCCCACTGGATCCCTCCCCACTCCTGCCTCTTCCCTGTATACAATCTTGAGACTGGCTTTGATGGTTTTGTGTATGTATATAACATCAACTGAACTTTTTCCTTCATTGGGTCTCTCTCCCCCACCTCCTCTACTAGAACCTCTCTATTTGTACACTGGAGTTTCTCATCCTTTATCTGGAGTCCTCTTGTATTCCAGTTTTTCCCTAGCTTTCACATAAGAGAGAAAACATATGACCCTTTACTTTTTGTGACTGGCTTATCTCACTTAGCATAATATTTTCTAGTTCCACCCATTTCCCCTACAAATGACATAAATCTGTTCTTCTTTATGGCTGAGTAGAATTCTGGTAAACATATGAAAAAATGTTCAACATCATTAGCAATCAGAGAGATGCAAATCAAAACTACACTGAGATTCCACCTGACCCCAATTAGAATGACAGTCATCAAGAATACAGACAATAATAAATGCTGGCAGGGATGTGGGGAAACAGGAACTCTTATACCCTGTTGGTGGAATTGCAAATTAGTGCAGCCACTATGGAGATCAGTGTGGAGATTCCTCAGAAGACTTGGAATGGAAGTACCAATGATACAGCTATCCCACTCCTGGGTATCTTTCCAACAGAATTAAAGTCAGAGTATTATAGTGATACATGCCTATCCATGTTTATAGCAGTACAATTCACAATGGCCAAATTATGGAACCAGTCTAGGTGTCTTTCACCTGAGGAATGGATTACAAAATTAGGGGATATCCACATAGTGGAATTCTACTTGATATTTTTAAATTGTGTGTGAAAATGCACTACTTGCAACTTGAGCCCAGTGACCTATGTTTGCATCAGGTTCATAGAATGTCAGTTGTGAATTGTAAATGCTGTTGTTTTTTTTTTTAATAATATATATCATAGCATTCCTTTCTGAATCCCTGATGTTTGCTGAATGATACCATCTTGTTCACAACTGGGACTAAGCTTTCTCTAAGTCTGCGAAGGAGTGTGTAGTTGTGCAGCTTTTGTTTAGTAAAGTCCCCCGCTGCCCATCAGAAGGTCATTTACTTCCCAGTGCTGAAGTCACAGCAGCAGCCAGTGCACTTCACTTTGTTATCTAGGAAGTCCCTGATGTGTCGTCTGTCTGTCTTTGGTTACAGAATACAGCTCATGGGAGGCCAGATGGCAGATCTCTGGCTGAAAGAGCTGGTTGTCTAGTAATCATAGCTTGGGGTTGCATCATTTCAACAAGATATGGCAGCAGGATGAGCTCTACTCTGTCACTTACTGGTTGTGTGACTGTGGACAGGTGTATCAGAGTCTCTGAGCCTTATTTGTGCATTGGACATATTGTACCTTTACAGAGTTGCCATGTAAACTCAAATAATGTTAGTCCACTCAGTTCATAGAAATTGAGCCTGGACCACAAACAGTTCTCACCCAGGCCTGTAATAAAATTTACTAGTTGAAGCTTATGCATGGAAGTTCAAGATAAATGGGGGAGATTGAACAACCAGGTTTAGCTTTCAGCTCTGTAAGTGGGGAGTTTGGAATGATTTCCATTTTCCTTATTACGTAGGTTATTTCATTGTTTGGTTTTTGTCCTTTCTCTTTTCCTCCTCTCCCTGCCTCCCGTCCTTTTTCTTTTCTTTGATTGAACCCAGAAGCATTTTACCTCTGAGCTACACTCCCAGTCCTATTTAATTTTTTTCTTTTGAGACAGGGTCTCCCTATGTTGCTGAGGGCCTCACCAAGTTTCTGAGACTGGCTGCGAACTTGTGATCTTCCTGTCTCATCCTCTCAAGTACTGGGATAATAAGTGTGCACCACTATACCTGGCCTCTTTATTCCTTAAAAACTTATTGACATGAAGATTTTTCTCATTGGTCTTGGGGGTACATTTAGCATAAGAGGTAACCAAACTGTGCATGGCACCTGATATGAACACCAGTGCCTCCAATAGTAATGCTAAAGAAAAGAAAGTTTCACAGTGAGAAATCTGACAGTGTCTGATAAAAGCTTTCAAGGAGAATAGTGGGAGCTTCATATATTTGAGGCAGTTAGAGCAAGAATGAAAAAAGCATGAATTTGAGAAGAAGACAGGAGAGGGAAATGAAAAGGAATCTTTACAGCTCAGGGATTTGAGATTACAATGCCACTCTTTTAAGTCATGTTACACTTTTCTTGTTTTGGAGGCTGAACAATGGAATTAACTTTGCTCTAGTTTTCATGGACTTCATTTGAATTATTGCATATAAATAATAGAAATTTCTGGCGAGTGAACTGGATTTCCAAAACTCTTCCCCACAGAGGCAATGAGGAAGACTCTGAAGAGTTGTGTGTGTTTGTCATTGTGAAAACATTAATAATACTAGAACTTGGCTAGAACCAATTTTTCTTTTGAAACTTTGACATTGTAATGGGTACATGTAACTGATAAACCTTTTTTTTTTTTTTTGGTAATTGTCAAAACAAGCAAAGCTAACTTTGTACATTTCCTATTATAACTAAAAGCACTTTGACAGTCTGAAATCGGGTGCATCAATATGGAGAGCAAACAGCCTATTCATTTTATCACCACACTTCTAGAAGGATTTTGACATTTCTGAAATAGATATCACTCCAAACAGTTGAAGCACCTAGTTGATAAAGATGCTGACAGTTGCCCTTAGGGGAGGCTGACCATCATCCCCTTGGGACTGCCAGCTGCTTTGGCAGGCGTCTTGCTATATCAGTCTACTGTGCCTCTGACCAAGTGGAAAGGCCCACCTGCTCATTTTGGTGTCCCAGGACTTCCAGCTGTGCCAGAACCTGGGCAATTCTGTCTGTGTTCAGGTGGGTCCAGGCAGGTAGTGTCTGATGGTGTTGATCTGGTGTTGGAAGAAGTCATGTTGAGCCAGAACCCAAGCTCCTGGTGAGACCAGACTCTGAGAGAGAACAGCATGAGAGGGTGACCGATGACAGTTTTCAGAGGAGGCAAGGGGGTAGGCCGCTGTTGGGTTCCCCAGCCTCAAAGTGATGGGCCTCACAGCATCTCTCTAGGTGGCATTGTTCACCCTGTGTTGGTAAGCGACAATTTCTAGTAGTCAATTAGGCTAGCTCTGCCTGTGGGGATTGGATAAGGGTGCTTGGTTCAAGTGTGGTGCGGGGCCTCTTCACCTCCACCTTCCCTCACTCCACATCTCTTTCAAACCTGTACCTTTGATGACCAGACCCACTTATCAGCTTGCCTCCTTGGAGCTCCCCCGCTATGAGCCAGCTTTTGGCATTTTAATGACCTTCTGATTTAACTAATTTCTTTTACTAACTGTCAACTTTTGGAGGGCAGTGCATATCTTATATTTCTAGTATTTAACTGTTGACTATAGCTCACACTCTATCTTGCTCCCAAAGTATTTATTGAACAGTCATTTCATCCCAAGGGACCTGGAATGGTCTTCCAGTATTTAGCCTGGAACTAGTCTAATGATGGTGTTTAATGTGAGAAAATTATCAGTGTGTAGAAGGTAACAGCCTGGGTTCTAGAGGCTGACAGCGGCAGGGCAAGGCAGCTTATTGGCTGTGTGACCTGGAATGTGTTAAACTACCTACCCTGGGCCTTAGTTTCTTCCTCTGTACCAGGGGAATACTAAAATCATGTACTTGGTATGGTCGCATTATTTGAGTTAGCTATCATTGTCATTATTACTATTATCATTGTTGTTTTACCTGAAGACTTGGGGAGATGAGGTAGCAAGCAACAGTGCTCTGAGTTAGTGAAATTTTACCTGTCTTGTGAGGCTAATTTAATGAGGCGGTCTTGGCTTGGAGGCAAGAAGGTGACTTTTGCCCCTCCTCCATCTTCTCCTGTGCTTCGGGGCTGGTGCACCCCAAGCTAATTTCCTTACTGCAGAGACAGTGAGGATGCCTGTTAAACCTAGGGACTTCTCTTTCCAGCTTGCTTTTGTGAGTGGCATCTCCTCAGTGAAGAGATTAGAGTGTTAATCCTAAATGATATTTCATGGCCTAAGACTTAAATTTATACATCACTATCCCAAATAATGTATTAGATTGCATTAAACAGATTTTAGATTAACTTGAAGCTATAAAACAAATCGTCAATGCCTTGTTGACAACTCTTAAGTGCAAGTTCATATATTTACCTACATTTGGGGAATATTGAAATGTTTAAAGCAGCTTAATGGGCTGATGTAAAATTAAGCATCATGTTCTATTTCAATTTGTGGGCCAGCCTGAGAGACAATAAAATGGGATCTTAGGCTTGAGAAAGAAGGGAGTGTAGAAGAAAATTTGGAACAGCCTCTGTACCAGGGAAATCCTGGCACAGACAAGACATTGGGTAGCAGCAGAAGGATGTCATTTACTTAGCCTCTGAGAAGCTATTTAAAGCCTCAAGGAGTGACAGTCTACTTGAGGAGATAGAGCAACAACCCACTAAAATCAACATTAAAAAAATAGATAAATATGCTGAGTGGAAGTTGGGTGAGATGGCCTCGTGCTCTGGAGTACATGGGAAAGGAATGTGGCATTTGGGGTGGTCAGTTAGGTCTTAGAGATGATGGTACTGGAGCTGATGCTGGGGAAAGAGTTAGAGAAGAGAATGGAAGTTGAGGCTGGGAGGAAGCATGGCGGCACTCGGGTAGTAGGGTGTCAGAGCTATGAGAAGCTCTGATCAGTTAGCTGGGGAGGGCCAAGGGGTGAAGAGTCACGGCAGCCAAATGGGAGCTTAGTTGGAGACCAGACTGCCGGGGTTCCAGATCCCAGATCCCCCACCTTCCAGCCATGTGACCTTGGGCAGGTTGCTTAAGTGCTTCACTTCTCAGTTTTCTCAACTGTAAAATGGGGATAATAACAATATCTACTTCTTAGGATCGTTATAATCTTTACAGTTATAAAGATTTACAGTGTGGTTGAACAGAGGAGGAGTGGAGCAGAAATGGCATCCAGCCAGATTGGTAATAGTTTAAGTTTGATTCTAGGGTGAGATGCTGGAGTTAGACTTGGGACTGCATAGTCTGTTTAAGCAATAGATGTATAGGGTAATGAGTATAATGAAGAGAGTATATATGTGTGTATATATGTGACAGTATATAATAGAATAACAATTTAAATATAAATATAGAATTTATATTACTAGAAGCTAAATGTAAATACATAAGTGAATGTAAAAATATATAATGAAGAACATATATGTATACACATATGTACATATACTTTTATTTAAATAAATAATATGAATATATTTAAATATAGATATTTTGCTTCCTGCTTCCTTTGCTTGGACTAAAGAGAACAGCACTGTGTATACTCTGCCATGGTTCTTCTAAACAGTTCATCCCGGGAGAGGGGTCTGTGAGTTGGGTGGTGGACCCTGCCAAATGTGGGTATTTCCTTCCCTTTCTTTCTCTTGGTTCTAGTGTTTCGACTTTATTTGTAACTGTTCCAAAAGTTGTTCCTAATTGATTTGGAACAAATTAAAAACTGGATATGAATTCTCCAGAGAGAGCCCACAGGTTATACTTGCCATTAATGCTGGGTGACTAGGAAAAATCTCAATGTAATCTGGAGTTGTGTTAGAGGGAATTCGGCATGCTGTCTGTTTCCCTTCATGCTGAGTGGATGAGATCCTTGCTGGAGCTCTGGAGTTGCTTAGCAGAGTTCAAAGAGAATGTGAAAACATGGGAGGAGGGGCAGGCTGGTGAAAAAATGATGCAAGGGATAGAAAATAGATCTCAGGGAAAATCTTGTGTGTTTGAGAAGAGAAAGATAGATGATAAACTAATGATTACCGTCAAAGGGCAAGGAGCTTTAAAATGTAGAGCTTTGTTTCTCAAAGAATATTACATGGAACCCAAATTCTGGGGAGTGGGTCAGCTTCTCAAGTCAAGTTAGTTTGAGAAATGAGGGGCTGTGTCCTTTATGGGTCATTCACATCTAAAATTGCCAGAGAATTTCTTCAGGAAGATCTCCAATGCACTTTGAGTGACCTAGTATATTTCAAACATTTTTATCTTTTTCTTCCCAACACCTTTGGAAAAAGGCTGATTTCAGAATTAATATGATGGTACTCAGTATAAAAAAATAAAATGTTTCGGGTGTGAGGTCAAACACTGTGGTAATAATATGTTGGAATTTTCTGTTGGAGGAAGCTTAGGGTTCTTTGCTTGCTGGTGGTGGTGAAGAAGAGAATACAGTCAGACACCTGTTCTCAAGACCATCCACCTGGCTGGGTGCAGGAGCACTGGGCATGGTCCTGCCTAGTCCTGGGGCCATAGAAGCTGAGTGATGGGGCTCTGCTCAGGAGCCCATGATGTTACCTTTCATGGGTAGTGAAGCTTGGTGGTACAAGGCCCACTGGAAGGGAGAGGTTGGCCCTGGGGCTGGCTGAGGAAGGGCAAAATTGGGCCAGTTCCTCTGCTGTGGTGACCTGGGGAGGCAAAGGCCATCTTGCTGACCCAAGATGCACACCTGCCCCTGTCAGGGTAAATGTGGTCCAGGGCTGCCAGCGCCTTGTGCTCCTAGGAAGCTCAGGAGCTGGACTTCAAGAGTGGCACTAGGCTTACGGCACCTTCTTCATCAAGGCTGGCAATTCTCCCATGATTTGTTTAATACCCAACATTCGTTCCTTCCTCTCCCTCTTTCTTTTTTTACTCTCTGCTGTTGTCCCTTCCTTTCTTTTGCTTCCTACATCCTTCTCCTTTCAGCACAGAGGGAGAAAGCAAAGGCCTGCTGCATTCTCTGGTCTCTTCTTGCTCTTTCCTAAGTGACACACATTCTTACTGTTGATCCTGGGAGAATCTTTCTGTTTTCTTGAGTCACACATGACCTTTTCTTTCTTTCCCCCTCCCTGTGCCCGAATGTCTCTGTCTCTATTTTTTCCCCGTTTCTCTCTCTGCGGGCGCGTGCACGCGTGCGCGCACACACACACACACACACACACACACACACACACACACCCCATCTTCAAGGTACAGGATACACCTTTTGTGTTCCATTTATTGTAAGATATTGTAATTATATTATTCTTAAAATAAAGCCTTCATCTACTCTTAACATCTTTTGATGTCCCTTCCCTGCTGACTTTATTTTTTCTTGTTCCCACTTTACGTTAATGTGAAGAGACAGTTGAGTAAATGCACAATGAACTTCAAAACCTAGTAATTGTTTTTCAGAAAGAATGAAACTTGTGAATTAGATATGGATTGTAAAAGAACACCAGGGCTGATTAGTGTTTGAGAGGGGCGCCCGCTGGACGGCTGTGACACCTGCCTGCCAGCACTCTCCAGAAATGCCACCGTTGATGCCTCTGTTCTGCCCATCACGGGTGGGGGAGCAGCCGTGGGTGGGAGTTAAAAGGCTCCACCGCGAACCACCTTGTCAGGCTCGCCAATTTAAAAAGCGGCAAGAAACAAAGATGAGTTGCATCCATTTTACAAGCAAACTCTAGTTATCTGTAAAAATAAAATAAAATAATAAGGATTTTTAAAAAGGGAGAATAAAAATGGAAGGGGTTCACTAGTTTTCTTTTTTTTTTTTTTTTTTTTTTTAAGGTTGCGAAGATAATGGGTTTTTTGAGGCTTGGGGGGGGAGGAAGGGAATTCACAAGCCAAATTTCAAGCTGCTGAAAAATTGCTTTTAGGAAAGAAAAAAAAAGAGCCCCTTTTCCATGCTAACCATCTGCTTGCATCTTGTTTACTGCTGAGAGTGCCCGTGTGTGCTTATTAATCATGCTTACACAAGTATCTTAATTACTCCCTATGTAGCTGCTCTGTCTTGAACTCAGAAGTTGACCTTTCTCTTTTTATTCCTTAAAATCATTAATCATACACAATCAACGCCAGCAGGGCAGAGCCATGAGAAGGCTACCCAGATTCTCACACCTCACGCCAGTCCCAGGCAGACAAGGAACGCCGCCGAAGTGACTGCTTAGCTAGCAGCCAGGCGGATCTTAATTAATGGCTCTGCAGTGTCGAAACACCAGGGCTGGGGAGGCTGCCCTGCCACCGCCCCTCAACTTCCCTGCTTCTTCCATTACTGCCTGGCCTGAGAAATGACTGCTCAGCACTGCTGAAAACCATGAAGGCCTCTGCCAGGATGGAGAAAGGCTGAGTGACCTTCTGAGAGAAGATGCTTTTTTAGCAGGATGGGAGTTCGTGCTAGACCTGTTCTTCTTATACTTGGCCATGCCTGTGAATCCATTGTAGAGTCTGTTAAGAATTCGGATTTCTGATTCAGGAGATCTGATGGGGCCTCCTGCATCTCAAACAGGCTCCCCCATGATACCAATGCTGTTCCTGGTCCAGGGACTACATTTTGAATAGCAAGGACCTGGGTGATGGATGATAGCTAAGATCTTCCCTCCAAGCCTGGAGATATGATAAGGGAGTATCCTCTGTGGATGCTGTTTACTTATTTAATTATTTATTCCCCCTGGCTAAGATTAGTGAAGATTTTGGCGAGTGAGGACAAAAGGAATTTTCTTGTGGGTGACATATATATATATATATGTATGTATATATGAACAAGTGTGGTACCCCTGTCTGGGTGAAAGGAACACACATGATGTAGACTGGCTTTGCCTCTGGAGGAATAGTGACCTGAAGACTTATTTTTTCTTTTTACCTTTTCATTAAACTTTGTAAAAAGTTGCTTAAAACAGCTGGAAAAAATTTCTAGTCCAGAAAAGATGAAGTGCTCAAAAACTAAAATAATAATAATAGAGAGGATCAAGGCTTGGGTTTCATAAGAGCCCTTCTCAGTTCCAATAGACCAGACAAATGACAGGATGTGGAAGTAATTTGGTTTCCCCTACCCAGTTCTTCCAGCTTCCTGAGTAGGAGGGGACTCTGAGAGATAAGAAACCAAGGGGGAGATGCAGACCCAGGGCCTCTACTTTTGGCCAGGTTCAATGTTATACTTTTAAAGGGGAAGAATTTAGCTTCTCTGGTGACATAGCTGGAGTTTTCTTTTTCTTTTTGACATCTAGAAACATTTATTTTATGCAAAAAACCAAATATGATTCTGTGTAAACAAAAAGTACACACATTACCTATGCTGCACAATGCCAAGAAACAAAATATATTAACACAACAGTTGTCCCTAAAATAAAGATAAAAATTGAGCCTAGACCAGCAGACAAAACCACTTATCTTCCAGTAGCACTATGTTGAAAACTGAAAGCCTGGTAGCAATCCTAAACACCTTCAACTTTCCTTACAAAGCTGCCAAAGTCAACTATTTCAAAAAATTGACTTTTTTTATATCAATAGTAAATATCTGGTGACAAACATTATAAAACCAAATGCTGTTCAGTCTTTACTCCTTTTAAAAATTCCAAATATTCCAGCAAAATCACAGGAGTAAAAACCATTTTAAAGTGATATGTAGCTGGCGTTTTCTACCTCTTGTTATTAGTTTTACATTTCCAAGTGCAAACTTCAGTGTACGAGGTTTTTGTTTCTAATGTGTTTTTATTGGTGCATTATAATCTCACATCCTAATGTAAATCATGTTAACAAGGACATAGATGCACACAGACTTGGTGTACTTTGTATGAGGTTTTATGGCAGCAAAACACAAGTTTAGAATGTTGGTTGACATCTGTAGCAGTGGTGATCTAGGAATTATTTGCAGCCTATCTTGTCTATGGCATGCACGATATATCATATAATGATGCTATAGGTTTTGTCATTGGTAATCCTTGGGAAAGAAACACACATGGAAACTCATCACATACCTACGCTGCTTTTTTTCCATTTCTTCTAAATAGTGGGGTGAGGTTAAGGGTGGGAAGTGATTTTATTAAAAACAAAGTCTTAAGCAAAAGCAACAAATCTGCATTAGTGAAAAATCACTTAATTCAGATGAAAACTTTGTCGTTCCACATGCAATAAGAATACATGGTTAACTGGCTTTATTATTTACATTAAAAATTACTTGTTCGTGAAGTTAAAAAAATCAATTACCCTGAATGAGGTGAATTTAAAAAATATTTCATCAGTTCTGCTTGCCTTTTCAACTGGCTGCCCTTTTTGGAGTTTCTCGTTGATTTATGGAGTGAAAATTCTGTCTTGTCTCTGGCAAGGATGTCCTGTAGCCATCCTACATAGTTCTGGTATTTGGGTATGTGCGTGTTTTTTGGCAGCCTGGAGAATGTCCTGGCTGAAGTGACAGAGGAACATAACTCACTTTCCGTTTGGTAAAGTAATAATTAATGTGAACTTCTGCACATGAAGCATTTGAAAACCAGAGCTGGCGCCTTGCACAACCGCGGTCTCCCGTTAAGGTTTGCACAGGAGACTCTGCTGGCTTTCGGAACTTTGTGTGGATTTCAGGTCAGGCTGATTTAAGTGTGGAGAGCCTGGTTTGGCAAGAGTTGTGTTTATGCTTTTCTCTCTGAAAGCCATGGATCTGACCCCTCCAAGGAAGCCAAGCTATTTTTAAAGAAAGGCTGGAGTGGCATTTTCTGGAGGAAATCAAGGGCATTTTGCAGAGGCAACTCTTAGGGTAGGGTAGGGTGGGGCTGAAGCCTTACTAGGACCCTGTGTCTATCAGCAGCTTTACCCCTCCCTGCCCACCATGGGCCTTCTTCCCTTAGTGTATTCCAGAGTTGCTGTGAATCCTCCTACTGGAATTCCAGTAGGAGGATTCACAGGGCCCCAGTATCTCATTTAATTGGTTGATGGGAACCTGGAACATCAGAAATCATCTAAAGCCCTCCCATGTAATTCTGATGTTCAGCCAATGTTGAGAACCATTGTCCAAGGCCTTGGGTTGGTTCTGCTCATGTTGGTCCATTTTGTCCTCTGGCTCTTGCTGATCTCTGGGACCCTCTTGGTTCAGACTGCTACATTCAAGTGCTATAGATAAAGGGATGGCCTAGGCTGGGTGTTGGCCTTTGAGGCACCCCCCCACTTGATGGAGAAGGGCACCGTGGCAATAGTCTACTCTCTGGCCTTGTCCTGTCTTTGGCCTTCTTGTCTGTTGGTTGTTTTGTCATTTAGTGCTTGCCTGCACTTTTTATGTGTGTGTTCCACTTAGAGGTCTAACTCTGGGTTAAGTTTTGGCCCATATTCCCAGTAGCATGATATTATAGATGCCATAAAATGAGAAGGTTCCATGTGAGGGCTATTGGTGAAGCCTGAGTAAAAGAAAGTTCAATATCTGTCTTGACTACAGGGCTCCTCAGAATACACTCAAGTGCCCCTGCATGTCCAAGAAGAGAGCAGGGGATGGTCTTTCCACCTGTCTCTTCTGAACTTTTCATCAGGGTTCTTTTTTTGGGTCTAACAGTCCGTAGAGCATGCTTTGCTCGGTGCTGTTGTAACCTCTGGGACTCGGGCCAACTTCCACTCTCGGTAATGTAGCTGTTTTAGGCTTGGTCTAGACTGCTGACGTGTATGTTCTGTCTCTGGGCTGCCTGGCTCCCATGTGTCTCTTCTTTTTCTACTAGCCCTGGCTCTCTCCCACTGGAATCCAGAACTCTGTGCCACCTCTTTTTCTAATACCAACAATGACAAATCCCAAGTGACAGACACCTCCCCATTTCCTTCCTGGTGGAGTAGTCAGGTGGTGGCATCATGTCTCCATGCACAACAAGTGAATCTCTGTGTTAGGTGATTAGAAAGGAGTTGAATTCAGTCCTGCAAGAACTTACATTGAGCACCAGCTATATGCCAGGCAGTGGGCTTGGTGCCAGGAATGCAAAGTTGGTTGGTATTCTGTCTTTGGGAGGAACCAAGATTCTAATAGAGCACAGTGATTCTGAACCAGTATCACTCTGTGTTCTGTGATAGGGGAGAGGAGGACAGAGGAAAGGGAGGCGGGGCAAGACCAGAGAATCACTACCACCCAAGGGTACAATCCAACTGCAGGCATCAGGGAAGTCTGTGTGTGATTCCTGGACTGAGGTGTGGAGGATGAATTGGAAAAGATAGGGGAAAGGGAGGAGGTTAATGTAGGCTGAAAGAAATCAACAGATAAAGGCAAAAATGCACGAGACACTGTGGCTTGGTGACAAACCATTGAAGGCATGGGAGCTGATTTGGAGGAAGTGGGAGGCACTCACTGACAATCTGGCTGAGTATCTAGGAATAAGTCTTTTGAGCTATGAATTCTGAGATTTCTCACTGTATATAGAATTTTTGAGAAGAGATATCGTAATGGAACCCCTGGAAGAGATAGTAAGAAAATGGAGACACTGGACTGACCCAGCACCCTATGGTGCTGTATTGTTTTCCATTCTCAGATGTGGAAATTGAGGCTCAGAGAGGGTTAGTGAGTTGCCTCTGATCACCCAGCCACTACTTATGAAGCTGGGACTTGAATTTGGGTCACTGGGACTTGGTGGAGGTAGGGGCATCTGTAGGGTTGAATCAAGCACCTAATGGAATAGTCCTTCCTGTGCTCAGCCACACTCCAGGAAGTTTCTGTTGTCAGAGGTGGACCTCTGGCCTTTGGAATTTGAAGGAACCTTTGAGACCTTTTTACAAATGAGTAAGCTGAAGCATTCAGAGAACCAGTGCTCTATCCCAGCTGAATAATGGGCCAGGTGGAGCTGGAGCCCTGGTTGCTGACACAACACACTGTGGGTTCTACCATCGTATTGACACGAAGCATTGTCCTCACTCATTAATGCTTGCCTCCCAAGATATGTTGTTTCTCATATTGAAACCATCGTAAGACACTGTGGGCAAAGTGAAAATAAGACCCTTTACATCCTTCTTAAGAAGTCAACCCAAACCTCAAATTCCTGAAAAAAGATTTTTTTTTTGGTGGTACTGGGTATTGAACCCAGGGACATCCTACCTCCAAGCTACATCCCCTGCCCTATTTTATTTTTATTTTGAAACAGGGTCTAGCTAGGTTGATGAGTCTCACTACTTGCTGAGGCTGTCTCGACCTTCTAAGTACTGAGATTGCAGGTATGTGCCACCACACCAGAAGAGATTTCTGGGTCTAGTGCCTCCTCCTAGGTCACCAGTGCCTTGCATGGTCTTTCACCTATTTTAAAAATCCATAAGTTGTAGACAGTTGGTAATAATGCAAACAATTCTTGCCTATAGAATGCAAATAAATTGTTTCCTGTATTATGTGATTGTCTCTTGCCTTGTGGGGGTCTGTTCTGTATCTGTTGGTAAGTTCACCTTGGCATTCCTGTTGGCCTGCATATACGTGGCATTTTGATTCTTCTTTGAATGTATACCATATTTTACTAGTTCTTGCATTAATGAATGGATACATTAAAGTCTTTTGCATATGTTCATTTTATATTTGTAAGAGAGTCATGCTTTTACCTTATTTGAAAAAATTATCCTTCAATAGTATGAATATTCCTAACTTTAACTGCAGAAATAGAAATACTTGCTAGGGATATTAACTTATAAGTAAGTTGCCTACAACTTACAGTTACCTCAAACATAGTATAGTATATAAACTATATTACTTTTCTAAAAATCTGAAAAAAATCTGAATTGTGTTACTTAGCTATGACCACAAGGATTTCAGACAGGGAAGTCTGGGCCTGTGGGACATTACTCCTTACACTATATATTTCTTTGTATCACATCAGTCTCAGCATACAAAATGTTTGAGAAAATTAAGGCCTAATTTGAATTAAATACTTTTTAATTCTGAGTTTTCAGGGCAAGAGATAAACTCTAAGTAAAAGGACAGTTTGGTAAGAGTTCATTGTATGGGTATGTCGTTGTTGTTTTGATGTTAGCCCAACATGCTGACCAGCACAGTCAAGAAAAGACAGGTATAAAAACAGGGACTGATAAGGTGCAAATGTTTTGTTTCATAAACCATGTGCTTTAATACAATATAACTCACCAGGTACAGTGGTGCATACCTGTAATCCTAGAACTTGAGGAACTGAGACAGGAGGATCACAGGTTTTTGAGGCAAGTGCATGGTAATTTAGTGAGACTCCTTATTTCCCAAATCACTGTGCTTATTAAAAGTGTATGATTAATTTTTGAGGAATAATTTTTTTTCTTATATGAAAAAAAATTTAAAAGGGCTGGGGTAAAGCCCAGTGGTAGAACATCCCGGGGCCAATACCTGGTACCACAATCTATTTCTGTTGCCTGTTTTTGTACCTGTCCTATTATTTAGACTCTTATTATCATAATCTAAGCAATGCTTTAGTGATGTAGCAATATAAAATACAATATTATGTATATAAAGTTTTCATTAGAAATAAGCATCTTGGATTAATAAAATAAATATTATCTCCTTCTTTCCCTCACTTCCATATTTGGTGGTCTTTATTCTTTACAAATGTTAAAACAAAAAGTTATAACTCTATTAAGAATAAAATTTTAAGAATGCAGGGTAAAGTGGAAGTGTGCTC
This sequence comes from Graphiurus murinus, assembly GCA_004027655.1. NCBI lineage: Eukaryota > Metazoa > Chordata > Mammalia > Rodentia > Gliridae > Graphiurus > Graphiurus murinus. The sequence goes on from PVLC010016886.1 coordinate 17,330, forward strand.
TCTCCGGATGGGATTGAATTTCAATTGGAGTGAAAGCCTCCTCTTGCCGGCTCAGTCTTTGTTGGGCAGGATGCTCACTTCTGTTCCTTTGTGCTTTGGAGCCTCTTAGTATTCTTAGGAGGAAACCATAGATATGATTTGGTGTAATCCACTTATTTTAACTATGGCTGATAAAACTTTTATTTATGTTTAGAATACCTTCCTGTTCTTTAAAGTAGGACTTTTCTGGACTTTTGCCCTTAATGCTAGCTGATATAGGGTTGTTGTGGATGGATAATTCAGAAGAAAGCCTGCCCTTCATTTTTAAAACCTGTACCATAACCAATAGCTTCTGTTAACACTACCACCTGTTCCCATGGTTAATTCCAAAATCAAAATTTCCAAGCCCTCTCCTAGGGCCCTGTAAATACCTGGTGTGGATGAGGTGCTTGGAAGCCAGAGTTCCCATAGCTTCTTAGCAAATCTATGACCACCCATATTCTTGTGGTCTTTACTTTCACTCCCTGGATCCTTTATGTGGCTCTTGCCCAAACATGTCTGCTTCAGGAGCTTGGTGGGGTTTTTTTGGTTTTATTTTTTTGCGGTACTGGGGATTGAACCCAGGGGCATTCTACCTCTGAGCCACACCCCCAGCCCTATTTTTTGTTCTTTATTTTGAAACAGGTTCTCACTAAGTTGTGGAGGGCCTCGAACCCGGATCCTTTGGTCTCAGCCTCCCAAGTACTGGGATTACAAGTGTGCGCCACCACGCCCGGCTGAGCTTGGTGTTTTCTTTTTTGTTTCTGTTTTATGTGGAAGCCTCTTTTCTCCTCAGACTAGAGCTTGTAGTGGGTTTATTCTATGCCTTCAGCTTTTAATGAGTGCCAAAGAGTCCTGGCAGACAGCGTTCCCTCTCCTTCAGTTGCCATGGTCCACTGGAGGTGATTGCCTGGGGATGCTCTGTTGAGGATCCTCACACCTGCTTCAGCGGAAGCCTGCCTTAGGTGATGAACAGAATCATAAGTGTGGGAAATACGGTCAAGTGCTCCATGTCTGCATCTTATCCTGTACTGGCTGTCAGTTGATTGGGCCAGGGACTTATTCAGGTTGAGTATCTTTTATCCAAAATGTGTGGGATCAGAAGAAGCCTTTCAGATTTCAGAGTTTTTAAATTTTGGAATATTTATATAGACTTTGCTAGTTGAGATCCCTGATATGAAAATACAAAGTCCAAAATAAAACTATGTACTCAAAACATTTTGGATTTGGGATTTTTGAATTAGAGATACTCAATTTGTAGTACCACTGTAGTGCACTTGCTTTTTTTTTTTTTTTTTTTTTTTTTTTTTTTTTTTTTTTTTTTTTTTTTTTTTTTTTTTTTTTTTTTTTTTAATCTTCTCTCTTCCTCCTTTTATGGCTATATCCCAATCTTACAGAACAGTGTCTCACATAGAAAAAAAATGTTTTTGAATGAATTGATTCCTGAAGAGAATAGCGATCTTTTTACTAAACTTGATTTAAATTTAAATATGACTTAACTAAAGATCTAGAAATATGTAGTTTATAAAGCAGGTTACCTCAAGTTTCCTAAAGTATTCTAGCATCAAGTTTGTGATATTGGAGGATGTAGAACTCCAAAGGATAAATTAATTGGAAATTGCTGCTTTGTTAATTTATTCAACAAATATATATAATGCATCTGTTATGTACTGGACCCCCCTGATCACATGGAGTTAAGACTGTGGTAGGTTTCTTCTTTTCCGCTGTGTGGTTGAGACTAAACTGTACCTCAAATCTTTAAATGTATCTTAATCCATTGTCTCAAGTTTTCAGTTCTATAAATATTTCTATGAAATTAACACAGGTACAATAAATAGGTTGGAAATAATAATCTAGGGCATATATATTATATTAAATTATTATAACTATATTCCTATAATAATAATGTAATTATATATCACATAGTATATATAAGTTTTTATGGCTGTTCCATATCTGGGACAGGGGAACAGAGTGGGTTAAGTCACATAAGCACTGTATTGACTCTACAGGACTTCCATTTTGATATAAGATGCTGACAAGTAGCATGCTGTCACCCACTAACATTCTTCTCTCCAAGCTGTCAGTCCTTCGCATAGGAGCCCCCTACAAAGCCACTGTCTGCCTGCTAGGACCTTTGGTCTGTGCACCTGTCTCATTCCCATTTCCAAGGGTAGGAGTTTGCTCTAACTTTGGCACACTATTGGCATTGAGGTCTGTGCTTGGATATGATAAGGGATGGAACAGTGCCTTTCTAAAGGATCCTTTTTTTTCCCCTATGTGGTTCTTGGGAGAAGTAGTTAAGGAATGGGATTCCATGAGTCCCTTTGATGCAGGCTGTCCTGACCCTTTAACCTGAGCTCCTTGTAGGCCAGGCTCTGGGAGGGCTGGAGCAGCCATGCTCTGCCTCCACAATTTAGGATTGCATCCTGAGTAAAACGTAATGTTATGCCCAATTATGTAAAGGCAAATTATTTTGTGAATTATCACAAATACCGATCTGCCCTTGACAGTGCTTTGGAGTTTTGCAGTAAATCTGCAGGCTGATAATGTGAGCTGGGTGTCAATTTTTTGTCACTCGTTAGCTTCCCCCAGTCAACTGCCGTTTGAAAGGAGTCCTGAGCCACAAAAACATTGCTATGTCTTAAACTTGGCTTTAACCTTTAAACACTAATCGTTTATTATTCCATGTTATGCCTCACTACTATTTGGTGACAATATATCATTTTTAATGTTGGTAACTTGATTTTGATAATATAAGGACATATAAATATGAGAAAAAGAAAAAAATGATGGCTGAGTACTTTTATGAGTAGTGATCTGAATAGTGTTCTTGATGCAATTCATCCAACGTTTATCTGCATAAATTATGGTAGTTAAGGAAGAGGAGCAGATGAGAAGTACACTTAAGGCCCTTTTTATAGCAACATAAAATAGAGCAAAAATTACATTCATTACTTTTTAAAATATTACAACTCTTTATTATACTTTTCATTCATGGGAAGCAAATGTCTTGTTAGCAAATGAAACATTGTTTGATGTTAAGTAGGTCTAGTGTAGTAGCAGCAACATTTGCCTCTTTATAAAGCCATGTCAGTAATGTCTCTACTTAATCACTGGCCACTTCTTCTCGGAATGTTAATATAAATGACCTTTAGGAAGGAAAACAAAATCCCCTTCATGAGCAAAAATGGATAACTTGCAATGTGTATGTACTTTGTAAGCTCTAAAGTGACTTTGAAATTTGCAGAATCTCTTCTAGAATCCAGAGGGTCCCCACATGGAAGAGGGAGAAAGGCATTAAGGTCTTCTGTTCTCACCCATTCCTCCCCCTTTCCTAGAGCATATTTTCTTTTCTTTTAAAAACTCCTATTCTAGCTGGGAGTGATGGTGCACTGAGGCAGGAGGATCACAGACAAGTTCAGCAACTTGTCAGGCCCTCTGTAACTTAGTGAGACTCTGTTTCAAAATAAAGAGTAAAAACTAGGGCTAGGGGTATAGCTCAGAGGTAGAATGCCCCTGAGTTCAATCTTCAGTATTCTAAATTTAAAAGTAAGTAGAAAAACATGATTAGCTCCACTCTCCGCCTTTGCTGCATAGATTTCAGAGAGAAATCCTGAGGCACGCCAGAAGTGTAGAGGTCTGGCTAGGTTCCAACGTAGGTGGAGAGAAGAGGAAGATGGAGGTTGGGAACTGACCTTCTCTCTTGAGTCTGTCTTTCCATCCTGCCTCCAAGGCATCCCTTCCTGTAGAAACCATTGCTCCAGCTGGGTGCACTTTGACCACTCCCTTAATTCTCTCTCCTTCCTCTTTGTCTTGACCTGGGGTGGTTTAGTTTGTGAGGAGATTAAATCAGGCAAGAGGAGGGAGAGATCAGGAGATAGACATGAGGGAAGGATGGGTAATCCCCAAGGCAGGAGGAGTGGTGGGGCCAGGGTGGAGACCTTCTCCCTTCCTTGAGGGACTCTGGGGACTGGGAACCTGGAGGTTCACCCCTCTGCTACCCTGGGTCCCTCTGCCTCCTCTTTCCTTCCCTTAGACCAGTGTCTTCCCATCTACCCTAACTTGGCCTCTCTTTTCTCACAGGACTCTCCGGAGTTGCAACTTTATTCAGCATTCTCAGGGGAGCAAATCCCACTGGTCATGTTGGGGCAAGTTGTCCCCAGTGGGTTCTTTGGTCATGGCCATGAGTGTGGCTGAGGGGGTGATGAGGTTTTATAGGGTTTCTAGATACCAGGCTACCAGGAGTCCATTCTCCAAGAAGAAGTGTTAAAACATTTAAGAAATTTAAATTTATTATGGGACTCTTCAAGCATATAAGAAGGCAGGAGAGAATTGTGTAACAAAATCCTACACTCCCACCGTCTAGCTCCAGTGTTGAGGAGTATTTGGCCACTCCACTTTGCTGACTTACTGCAGACTGACATGTGGAAGGAGAACGTCCAGAACTTGAGGTGGCGCAGCTCCTCTTCCCAAGTGTCCTTTGTCATTGTTGTTGATCTCTTGAGCCCTCCTTTGAGAAACATACCTAAGAAAGTCCCGGCTTCTGTGCCTCTTTCTTTGAATGTTCCCATCTCACTTTCCTGCCTGGGGGCCACATGACATGCATTAGTTGTGCAATAAAGAGAGTGGAAAGGTTTAAGAGGTAAATCATTTTTACAAAAGAACTTTCCATCTGGTGGTTGACCTTTGATTCTTTCTCTAGCTAATTTATTTTTTTGTTTCTTTTCATGAGGGAGAACTTTCTAACCTACTCTATTCCTCTAAGACCTTGGTACACAAACCCCCTATTTCATGTGAGGTGGCTCTGTTCCCTTCAGGTTACTGTGTGTCAGAAACCTGGATGGAACTTGAAAGTTATCACATGGCTTCTAACTTTATTACTATAATCTTAAAATAGGTTATTTTCTTTTCTTGTGTGGCTGGCAGAGAAGAATGTTTTTGTTTTGAGGTGAGCAGCCTGCAGAGAGCTCCATGGTTTACCTGAAACAAGTCCAGTAAAGGAGGATCTTGGCAAATAGAAAAGGACCCCTTTGAGATTTTGTAGGGAAGTGACAATAATGATTCAAAGGTTACTTTCTTTTTGTGTGTCTGCAAGGCCACTTGGAAGGTACCACATTTCTCTAAACTTCCACATACATTCCTTCTGTGGAAACATTAGCTCTAGCTACTGAGACCTTTAGCTCCCTTCTTCACCGTGAAGTCAACTTGTATTTTTTCTCTCTACCATTGGTTTGTGATTGGGTACTAGGTCATGTAGGGGTTGCCTGGTAACCCCAATTGTTTGCCTTTTTTTTTTTCCTGTAAAGGCTGTAATTGCTTTTAGGAAATTCGATGATGTTGTCATATGAATGATGCAGAAAGAAGAACATCCCCTTCTGCCCTCTGCTCCCTGCCCTGTGTGCATGGTGTTTGGACTGGGATCTAACCTAAGCTGTGTACTCCCTCAGCATGTTATTTACTCCTTTTTTTAAAGGGTGTGCGTTTGCTGGATTACTAGTTTGATTTGAGAATACGTTTTATAGAGCCTTTCAAGTGGGGTTGAGGGTAAAATCGGTTGGAGGTGTGGACTGTCACCCAAGCCATCTCCTGTACCTGAAATGTCGATGAAGTAGAAATCTAAAAATTGCTTAGGTTTAGCCAGATAGAAGCTCAGGGGAATGTTAGAACCAGAAAAGACCTATGAGGTCGCCTGATTAAAACCTTCATTTTTCAAATTGGAAGATAGAGACATAATTTTTGGTACTGTATGCCTTGGCTGTATTATCCAGTAAATTCAACTTGTGGAGTGGTGTGGCCCTTGCTCAGCACTCATGCAGGGCTGGGTCTATGCTGAGACTCACTGGGACCTGGACCCTGCCCTCTGGTGGCCCCTACTCTGAGGGTAGAACATGGATGTAAACTCATGTGTTCTCTAAGGACCTTTGAGTCTCAATTCTTTGTTCAAGAATGATAAATTGCCCAGCAGAAATGTGAAGCCAGCTCACAAAAGGGTAACAAATTGGGTGTAGAATATGTTTTCTCCACACTGTGACCTTTGTGTCTGGGGATGTGACTAGGGGCTAGGACCTCAATTGGACAGATAGTCAATATTCTTTCTTTCTTCCATTCTTCACCCTTTATACAACCCTTCCTTACAACTTCCCATCTTTTATCTCCCCAGCCATCCTCCTACTTCCTATTAGTGTCATTTCCCCCATTTATTTTCTCTTTCCCTCCTTTCTTAACATCCTGCCTGACACATAGTAGGAATGCAGTGAATGTTTGAAGTAATGAATGAAAGGAATTGTTACCTGCTATTAAGGTAATAAAAAGACTGGTCATTAAGAAAACAGAAAGAAGAGTTATTATAAAACCTTAACTGTCTTGTTTTCCAGCTTGCTGTCTTTGAGAAAATACATCAATGTTCTTTTAATGCTGTGACTAGTTTTTCTTTGGATAAGTATTGAAAAATACCCCTGCTTCTGTGTGTGCGTGTGCAACTGTTAATGTAAGTTTTAAAGAAGACATTTTACCAAGCCATTTATTTTATTTGATTAAGCCATTAGAAAAGATTAGAGGTGTCTTTAGTTGTGGGGAGATAAGTTTTACAGGGAGCAGATTTTAGAAACATCTGGGCAACGTATATAACACCTTTCTTTTTCCTTATCTTTAAATGCAGCTGTTTGTATTTTTTTATACAGATAAGAATGATAAGGTGGAAACAACATGTTTGAAACCTCCAATTCCTTATATCTCATGCAGGTTTCTTCTCATGGCTTCCTTCAGATATATAAATATATGGAGAACCCAGAGTTTCATTTTTTTTTTTTAGAGAATATTATCTCTATCTAAATAAGTGTCAGCAGCCAGTGATCGAATGTTACAGTGAGCATTTGGTCTTGAATAAGGCTCTTCTTAAAGAGGCCCCCTGCTTCACATAATTGTTCCTCTCTGTTCACTTAAGACGCGCTTGTGTGTTGAGGTCACTGCCCCAGTGAGGGCTCTTTCATGATAAGCAAGGAGGGAGTCTTGTGAGGCAGGATTCCTGTGACTTCTTGCCTTTGCTTTTAGTAATCTGCAGAGTAGCTGAACTGCTGGGTGTTGGGATGCATGGTCTGAAATCAGTGAGCAAAAGCATCCAGTTTCTGCACAGGGCCAGCCCGGTGAGCAGCAGGATGCTGATACCTGAGAACAACTTCTGACACACGTCAGTTCTGTCATAGTTTCTATAAGAGGGCCATCATGATGATGACAGTGGTAACATATTCTTTTTTAAGGGGAGGATGGGGAAGTTGGGCAATTGCCTTTTTCTTTCTATGTAATAGTGAAGAATAAATCAATGTTGGTTTGTAAAATGCTAGTAGGGTATTATTAAGTGGGATTTAGGAAAAGCTATGGAATTCAAATCAAGTATATTATGTATGGACATGATGGACATGAAAGAAAGCAAAGTGTTTACTTAAAGCTAGTTTGTACTCGATGCTGGAAGTAGCAGTGTGCCAGTGGGGTCTCAACCATACCTTTCCTAATTACTCTTCTCTGTTGTGAAACATTACTCACAGATCCAAAGAATCTCATGGACTGGCTTTTCAGGGTCATCCCAGAAGGAAGCTGAGACCATGCTCAGTTGCAGCATCTGCTGGTGGGGATTCCCATGGGCAGGTGGGAAGGGCAAGCACATGACTGACTCATGTGTGACTAAAAGACAATGTTTAACTATGTAAAGAGAATTTCTGATGAGGATGTGTAGGCAAACTTCCCAGGCTGGAAATTTTTGTCTTGTTTTTCTTTCCTTTTTTTTTTTTGATTTTTGTTTTTTGGTACTGGGAATTGAACCCAAGGCATTCTACCTCTGAGCTATACTCCCTTTTAATTTAATTTTTTAATTTTTGAAACAGGGTCTTGCTAAATTGCTCAGGGTCTTGCTAAATTGCTGAGGCTGGCCTCGAACCTGTGATCCTTCTGTCTCAGCTTCCCAGGTACTAGAGTTACAGGCACACTTGGCTATAACCTGGAAGATTTTTGCAGAGTTGATTCCACACAGGCAGCATGGGATGATTGGAAGAAACTAGGCCTTTTCTTTCTGGATTTAGCCAGTCTTGCCAGTAGGTGCCTGTATTCTTAGACAAGTTAGGTTTTCTTCCTAGGTTGCTGTGGATTCATTTATAAAATAAGAAGTCTGTACCAGGAACTTGTTGTTCTCTCCTTTTCCCAATTTTTAACAACAGCCCTCATAAGGATAAATATTTTACAGTATAAGCCAGCATATAATTGTAATTCATGTGTGCACTCGTGTTGGCCCTTACTACAGCAAGGTACTTTGATATTTTCCATTGCATTTCAAGTCTTTTCTAACCTATTCTGTTAAAAAAAAAAGTGATGGTAATAGCCCATTAAACTGATTTCTATCATGGCCACCATAGGTTGAAAAACCACCCATATCAGTTGATTTTCATGGTCTTGGACTGTGGGTGATGCCCCTGGAGCATTTTTGAAGTCTGATCTAATCTGTAGGCTGTTTGTTCTGTCCCTTTAGTTTAGAACATTGATTCTCAGTACATTGCTTGCAGCCCAGAGTATCCCCCCACCCCAGCCCCAGGATCTCCCTTCTGGATTATTGAAGAGGGGTGGGGAAGGAGGAGGAAGGGAGGAGGAAGGGAGGAGGAAGGAGAGACTTTTGACATGTTCTCAGTGTTCAATGATGTGGCATCTGCTAGACAAGGAAAGTTTGGGTTGGTGTCACCCCTGGATGTGGTGGGGTGGAGTTTGGGACCCTTTAGAACTTGCTTTTTTTCCCTTTAGAACTTGTTTTCTTTTTAGGGATGGGGTCTCAACTTACTACCTTTGGCTTGATGCTGAGCTCTGTTTCTGCCCAGCAGCTGCACTGGTTTCTTGGTCTGGGCCCCAGTCCATAACATTTAGCTTAAGGAAGATGCTTTCTTCTCTGGTTCCAGAAAGCATATTACTGATACTTCCAGATATTCTTTCTCATCTATAGCCAGAACTAAACCAGTATATGAATAGACATGGGATGGACATGTTGCAGGACAGTTTTCTTATCCTAAATGAAAGTTTGGATGAAATTCTCTCTCGGGTTTCTTCCATCTCTATTTTTTTTTTTTTTTGGTGCTTTTATTGGTACATTATAGTCTCACATCATAATGTAGTTCACAGTGATAGTGACATACATGCACACAACACTTGGTGGGCTTCCTCCTGGCTACCCTTCCACTTCCCTCCTTTCCTATACAGGGAATTGAGATTGACATTTGTATTCTCACATATATACACAATGTCAATGGAATTGATTCCTTCGTTGATCTTCCCTCTTCCCCTGGCCCCCCTTTCCCTAGTCCACCTCCCTGGTTCCACTCTCCTCCTCCATTATCTGGAGTCCCTCTGGTATCTTGATTACTTCCTAGCTTTTCCAAATAAAACCTATGACCTTTCACTTTCTGTGACTGGCTAATTTCACTTAATATATTGTTCTCCAAATCTAACCATTTTCCTGCAAATGACATTATTTTGTTCTTCTTTTTTGCTGAGTAGAATTCCACTCTGTGTATATCCCATAATTTTGTAATCCATTCATCTGTTGATGGACACCTAGGCTGGTTTCATAAATTTGCTATTGTGAATTTAGATATGTATATATTACTATAATATTCTGATTCCGTTCCCTTTCAAAAGATACCCAGGAGTGGTATAACTGGATCATATGGTGGATCCGTTCCCAGTTTTCTGAGGAATCTCCACACTGATCTTCATAGCAGCTGCATTAAATCGCAATCCCACCAACAGTGTAGAAGAGTTCCTATTTCTCCATATTCTTGCCAGCATTTATTGCTGCTTGAATTCTTAATAATTCCATTCTGATTGTGGTTAGATGGAATCTCAGTATAGTTTTGATTTGCATTTCCCTCATTGCTAATGTTGAAATTTTTTCATGTATTTATTGGCCATTTGTATCTCCTCTTTTGTGAAGTCTCTATTTCCTTCAACTGCCCATTTCTTGATTGGGCTATTTGTTTTTTTAGTGTTGAGTCTTTTAAGTACTTTGTATGTGTTACATATTAGTCCTCTATCAGAGGGATAGCTGGCAAAGATTTCCCATTCTGTAAACTCTCTCTTTACACTCTTGATGGTTTCCTTTGATGAACAGAAACTTTTTAGTTTAATGCTTTCCCATTTATTAATTTTTGTTTTAATTTCCTGATCTTTGGAGTTCTTGAGGAAGTTTCTACCTGTACTTGTATGTTTGAGTGTTGGACTTACACCTTTCTCTAGTAACTTCAAGGTGTCTGATCTAATTTCCAGGTCTTTGATTCATCTGAAGTTGACTCTTGTGCAGGGTAAGAGGTAGAGATTTAATTCTAGTTTTAATTCTGTTAATTCACATTAGCTCCCTGCAATGGGCAGACAGAAACTCACTATTGCTTCCCATTTCAATGGCAGTGTCTCTCTTTGGGCTGGCTGCTCACAGGATTCCTGTTTGTGCCTTTGGCTCAGGGTGGCCTGCTTACTCTGTGGCCTCTTTTCTAATTTCTTTTGAATGACTCTTCCCTTAGGTCAATTCCCCAAAGGAGTGATTTTAGCCATTATAGTTTCACAATTAAAGAATGACTTCAAAAACATACCTGACGAACACATCTTTAACCATATGAGGGAATGTGGCTTTTTACATTCAAATGTGCCATCTTTGGCCACACCTTGTTCCACACAGGCATCTGTTATCCTGTAAATCCCAAGCTGGGAGAACTTTCAGGTTTTTGTCCCTCTGTGGTACCACCAACTCTACCCTTACTCAAATTTGAATATTTATTGCATTGGAGTCACTAATAAAAATACCATGCCATATTAACTTTGAACTTTCACAGATTTATGAGAAATACCAAAATGCCTATGCTATCTCTGGAATGCATTGGAGAAAAGAAGTTGGTTTGTCACAGAATTTATTTATTTGTGTGGGAATGGTGTCAGTACCCTGTGCTACATGGAGTTTGGTTTATTGCAGAGCATCTCTTTCCTCCTCAAATTGTGTACATTTGTTAATGACTTAATTTATAGACCAAGAAGAAGCTTAGATATTCTTGATTTCGAGATACCCTGAAAGAGTGACATTGGCCAGCTGTCAGAATTCCTATCTGATTTAACTTCCTGAATCTGGAAGAGGTTTGAAAGAGAATTTTCATGAAGGTTTTAAAAAATGTAGCTGCAGATATCCTAGGTCAAATGTCATATATACAGATGAATGAAGATTTAAAAAGATTTTTTTTTAATGATTGGGCTCCTCCCCCCAGTTATTTCTTTAAAGAGAGTCACAGTTCATTGAATTCAATGTATACTATCCTTTTTGTGGAGTAGGTAACTAAAGAATGGATGTGAGGCCTGAGGATGACAATATTCTAGCCCCTTTTTTATAAATGAAAATCATGATCACTTGAGCCCACTGAGAAAACCCCGTGTTCACACGGATTTATTTGTTGTTTTCTGTTTTGTTCTTCTCTGATGTTGGAGAAGCAGCAAAAATATTGGAAAAACAGATACTACTTAATATTAACAGTGTGGATTTTGGCTTAGAGTCTTATGTTGAGGCCAGCTACCCACTGAGCTAAATCCTTCTTCTGAACTAAAAATTGGACCACCCACCTCTGTTTCCAGGGAAGTTGTTTTGTTGGTAGCATACAGTTTATATGCAATTACAATAATCAAATAAAAATGTGAATGAAACATAAGGTTATTTTTGCCTTCCATATTTATTTGGATTTATTTGAATGATAAAAATTCAATGTCACAGAACTATGGCAATCCTTGTTGTAAAATGTAGTGTTTATCTCTAAAAACCAAGATGAAATCCATGTAGAAATGGAAGAAAAAGTGTCACACACACACACACACACACACACACACACACACCACATACATATATAGGAATGTATGTATTTACTCATACATAGACCTGCATATATCTATAAACCATACATATGTGCATATGCATATATACACACATGCACTTGCATATACATACCCAAAATACACATTACACACATCATGACAATTTATTATCCAAACTAGCACATTTTATTAATAATTATCCTAAAATAATGGATATAAACTGAGATTCTTTCAGTCAAACTGGGATACATAGTCACCTACTTATATTGTATGTTATTTTTCTTAACGTGGGACTTGAAGATAATAAAAAGATTAGTTACTCTATGTGAGGAATTTTATACATTTATTCTCAAAACCATCATAGTAGGGAAAAGTTTAGTAAAGACTTTATACCTCTTAATAGAATTAGTCACTTTGTTCTGAGATATTGAAGTTAATTCTGATGATCTCATCTGTGAAATTGGCAGAATTATTAACAGAATCACCTCTACTGATTTTCTCTAGAAGTTTTTGTTGCCTGCATTTTTTTTTATGGCGATAATTTGATTTTTATTAATAGAAGTAGAAGAGAAGTTTGGCAACTGGGTACTCCACAGACATGTTTCCTCTTCGTTTACTTTTCTCTTGTTAAAGTCATCAAAATGTTGACAGCTGCATAACTCTTTTTAAAACATTCATAACCTGACAGATATTACAGATATTTGTCATTTTACTTCCTCTCAGTGACAGCTGAAATTAGCTTTTTGCGGTTTTGGAAGATAGTGTGGGTGTAGTAAGTCCAGTCAAATTTGTCTCACATTTCTTTAATGTCCAAGTGATCTCTGTGTTGTTAAGGACAGAGGACTAGGAGGGTGTATGGAGAGGATCTGGTAACCATTTTTGGGGGGTTTGCTGGAAATTACATGGACAGGACCAGTGATATCTCAGAGAGTGGTTAAGTCTTACTGGTGAAGGAACCTCCGGGACCTCAACCATGCTCTTCATGCTCAGTCCCTGCCACGCCATCTCAAAACAGAGAGCTGTCTTCCTCTGAGCCCAAACCTCTAGGGTTAGAGGTTCAGTCATGTTGAAGTGACCTATTCTGTTTCTAAAAAGCACGGAATGAAACCTATTTCTTATAGTGATCCTGAAGTTTCTACTTTGTGATTTCTGCCCATTGGTCCTGACTGTCCACTACTGTGGCTATAAGACCTAACCCCAGTTTTTCTCTTCCTAAAATAGTAACAAAGATAGTGACTACTATTTGTGTGTGTGTGTGTGTGTGTGTGTGTGTGTGTGTGCGTGCACATGCACATGTACACACACGCACACACACACACACAGTGCTATGCATTGTGGTAAGGACTTTTTATGCATTATCTGATTTCATTCCCACAACCCTAGAAATCAGACATTATTTCTTTTTTGTTGTTGGTTTTTTTTTTTTTTTTTGCGGTACTGGGAGTTGTTGAACTCAGGGGCATTCTACCTCCGAGCTATACCCCCATCCCTATTTTTTTTATTCTTTATTTTGAAACCGAGTCTCACTAAGTTGTGGAGTGCCTCACTAGGTAGCTGAGGCTGGCCGAGAACCCGGATCCTCCGGTCTCAGCCTCCCGAATGCTGGGATTACAAGCGTGCGCCACCACGCCTGGCTTCAGACATTATTTAATTAAAAAAAAAACTGAGGTTCAGAGATGTTAAAGTAACTTGCAAAAAACAAGATTCACATAGCTTATATTCTATTAATAAGTGTCATAAATGCCATCAAGATCACATGCTCCCATTCTGATGGCATCATCTAGATCAATACTTTTGCTTTAGTTTTTCATTATATTGTATTCAGTCACCCATTCACACTCACTAATTTAAAGTTTATTTTCCAGGGCTATGGACAAATTCTACTTCTGCTGTGGATTTTATTTTTCTTTTCCTAGTCCATATTAATGCCTTCTTTTGGGGTGCTCTGTTGCATGTTCTATTATTTAGACGTTTTTACTTGTAAGTCACAGTAAACAAAACCCCGTAAACTATGTCAAAGAAAAAAAGAGTCAGTTTCAGCTCACATGGCAGCAACAGCTTTAAGCAAGGTATGAACCAGAAGTGCAGTTTGTCTCCTCTCCCTTCCTCAGTGAAGAATCCTTACTGGAGGCTTTCTTTTTCCCATTGCAAAATATGCGCACAGTTCTTAAGACTGTATATTCAAGTCCAGTGGGAGACAGGAAATCCACTTCCTGTAGAGTTCAAACAAAATCCCCCAGGGTGAGTCTCATTGGTCTGGTAGGCCTACATGGTAGGTCTAACTGGGATCATCTCTTATCCTTGACCCAGTTCCTATGATTAAGGGGAGTGGAATCAGGGTTCAGATAGTTGGGTCCCATTATGGGACAGGAGAAACAGAGTCATTTTTGCACAAGAACTAAATCTGGGAAACTCCTGGGAAGTGTTAGGAAGAAAGAAGGGGAGAAAGGGAAGAGATTGATAAAGGGGAGGTTGCCACTAGTTGTTTAGTAAATATGACTTGTTGATACTGCTTATATGTTTGTTATTGTCCATTTATATATCACAACAGAATGAAAATTCCTTAAGGGCAGGGACCTTGCAATGCAGCTTTTCTTTTTCTTTATTTTTTTCTTCCCACCTATTCTAGTATATCTGACACCTCCTTACATATTTCATATGCTCAATGGGAGTACTGAATGATTTTTTTCTTTGCTAGATAATAATGTCACCCAGAATAAAATAGGCTATGCAAAAAAAAAAAAAAATCAATAATTCCATATACTACCACCAGGAAAAGGAAGTAGGCAGGACAAGAAGATAATAATAAATTTAAAGTTTAAAATAAGTCTGCATCATTGACTACATTCCCCCTTTGCAGGTGTGACTTATACATTTGGAGGTTTTCTGTGATATTCAGTTAACCTGCTGCTGGGCACTGGGGAAACATTTTATAGGGAGAAAGTTCCTGTCTTTTTAGCATGTTAAATGTGTTGTTAATGAAATGGGAACTTTCAGAGCACTATAGATTTATCATAGGCGGTGCTGCGTGAAGGAAAGCTGTATTAACCTTTTGTTGATTTGAAGTCATTTTACTTTATGCTCAGGAGCCCAATTAACATTATTGATTTGAATCATACTCATCAAGATCAACTTATTTTGTGTTAATTCCCTTCAATACAGAGCTGAAACCAAGCACAGAGGAGTTGAGACAGAATGATTGATTTGACTATGAAAAGCATGTTTTGTACCATAATCTCATTTTAATGCTTCAGTAGTTAAGTTGTGCCAAATTGCTTCTGATGAGGCAGTCACTCTTTGGTTGGGGTTCTGCATAGGCCTTACGTTGGTCAGCTATTTCCACAATAATGCAGGATGAGAAACCACCTCATTTATTCTCTTGCTCATGCATCTGCAGGTTGACTGTGGTTTGGCTGATCTAGGGGAGGAGGGCGGCTCTGCTCCAAGGTGCAGGACTGTCGCCAGCCATGATCCCAGGCTCTGTGCTGGCTTCAGTTTTGCTCCACGTGTGTTTGATCTGGGGCCTAGGGTGAAGGGACAGAGGCTGCTAGAGCGTGTCCTTCTCACACCGGATCAGTGGAATTCACAAGCCAGGCCAGCAGCATAAGCACACTTATGGCTTCTGGGCTTCTGCTCACTTTATGCAGATCAATCTTGTTGGCCTGAGAAAGTTTCATGGCCAATACTGATGTCAGTGGGGCAGGGAAGTAAACTCTACCCCCAGTGACTACTGCTGAGCACTAACCCAAGTCATCCTGGGCTTTCCAGGCATGTAACTCCTGGGTCAAGCATGGTTAGTTATTTGTCCTTCATCATCATGGTACACAGCAGATTTCTTGACCTATGATGGAAGAAAAGACTTCTGAATTTCACATGGGATTAAATTTGCAGAAGCAAAAACAACTGTAGATTGTGAACTCCTTCAGGGCAAAGATAGCATCCTGTTTTCTTTTGGGTCCTAAAGAACTCAGCACATAGTAGATCCACAGTGCATACTGAATGAATGAGTGAATAATAAATAGTGATCTTGTTTCCTTTGTAGAACAGCTAAGTGAAACCAGGAATACATGATAGACACTAAATAGAGGGGCATGCTGTTCAGCAGAGAAAGCAACAACCCAAAGCCTGCATATACGTATATCTACATGTGTCATGTAGATAGTAGATATGTATATGTATATAGATAATACATATGTACCCATTGATATTATATGTTATTTAGAATCTATATATACTGTTTAATTTATCTAGTAACCCCATAAGGAAGGAAATTGACCAGTGAGGCTAGGATTTCCAAAGGCCACGCACCTAGGAAGAGTTGGAAGTGTGATTCGGACCTCACTTATCTAACTGCTGCTTCATCTCAGGGCTTCTTCTTGGAAGGAGTTGGCAAATTTTTATTTTCTTCCTTGTAAAGACCTTCCATTTACCTTGAGCCTGACTGTTGGACTCAGCACAGTATCAATTCCCCTGAGACTGACCTGTTAAAAGTGGACACATGGAACTTAAGAAAAAATGGAGCAAATGGCTGGAGAGAGAGGGCTGCTTTCCGTTTCCATTTGAAATTAATGTTCTCTGTATAAAAAACATAAAGCATATCCACCCCTAGGGACTTGCCTGACATTTTAAAACTTTCATCTGCTTTAATTCATGGCGTTTGTGGGGGGGGGGATTTACACGTTGCCGAGCTCGAGCTCTAGTGGTAGTTGGCTGCCGTGTGCATTTCCTCTCCCGTCTTCCTGGGCTAAGCTTTCTCCAGGTTCAAACAAATTATATAGCTTATTTAGCTCCCTCTAAAACAATAATGGACCTATTCAGATTTTATCTGTAATTTTACTTTGTTGTTGAGAAGTATTAATAATGCTGTTGTAAACCAGGCCAAGGCCGTGCTCACCCAACTCCCCAGGCATTCACGATAGTATAAATAGCCGCTCGCAGAGCACAAAGGGAGACACGTAGATTGTCTCAGCATAAGTTAGACATGCTTGCCTGGATTGGAGCCCTGTTAATATCACATCTTGCAGATTTGGCAAGGGCTTTAAGAGTCCTGTATTTCAAGTTGGTTTTTATAGAAACTTGCTGCAGAACCAGGCAGGATTAATCATGGTGGAGATATATCACACTTAGTACAGTATTAAATTCTAGCAATGGAATGATGCAAAACCAGTTCATAACCTTATAAGAACATTGCGTGCTACAGTAATCATGAAGAAATACTGTATATCTAAATTAATGGAGAATAAAATGTCCTGCACTCTGTTTTTTTGTGTGTGTCAGACAAGGTTTCTGGATGGTGTTCATTTCTTCTCCTTTACCCAAAGTGAGCCTTATGTGTTTCTGGAGTTTATTATCACAGTGGATTTGTGCACATAGATCTGCTAGACACTATGCCGAGCTTGGGGGTTAAAAAGTACTTATGGCTCTGTCCCTCACCTCATGGGTCTATAACATGTAGGGGATTCATTGCAATTCTGGAACATTCCCTCCTCCACAGCCAGAGCTTATAGATTGTATGGATCTGATTCCTGCCTGGGGTAGACAT
>PVLC010016887.1:0-34669 GCA_004027655.1 Graphiurus murinus
GCTGGGGATTGAATTCAGAAGCGCTGTACCACTGAGCTACGTCTCCATACCTCCAGCCCTTTTTATTCTTTATTTTGAGATAGGGTCTTTGAGTCAAATTTAATGTTGAAGTGTCTATTTTTTCTTTCATTCATTTCCTTTTTGAGTTCACAATAAACCCTTGCTGGATCTCTGCTCTGAATTGGGCTCTGTGTCATGCTCTGAGACTCTTGCCTTTGTGTAGCTTACGTTCTTATGAGAAGGAGATCATGCACAACAAAGTTAACAAATGAGCAAGAATCTCTGCTAGTGACATGGATGGTGAAGAAAAGAAAAATGGGCAATGGGATAGAGGATAGCAGAGGAGGTGATTTTAGACCAGACCAGATGGCCCTGCAAATCTTTCAATGGAGGGGACACCTCAGACCTGCATGGAAAAGATGGATTTGAAAAAACAAGGTCTGAAATGGGCCTTGTGTGGAGTCATCCGCAAGTACAGAGACTGATGCCGAAAAATGCTTAGTGTGTTTGGGGAATAGAGAGACTAGGGCTGCTGGAAATTAGTGAAATTAGTGAGGGAGGGGAAAAGTGATAAAAGAATATGAAAAGTGGTCAGGAAGCAGATCATACAAGCTTACTTGCAGGCCATGATAAGAAGTTGAGAATTTGTCTTAAGATCAAAAGGAAGTCAAGAGACTGTAATGTTAGTACTTGAGAGGCTGAGACAGGAGGATGGCAGGTTGGAAGACAGCCTCAGCAATGTAGCAAGACTTTCAGCAACCTAGTAAGACTTTGTTTCAAAAAATAAGTAAGTAAATGAATGAATGAATGAATAAATAAATAAATAGGGCTGGGGCGTATAGCTCAGATATAGAGTACCCCTGGGTTAAATCCCCAGTACCATCACCACCAAAAAGAAAGGAAGGAAGGAGGGAAGGAAGGAAGGAAGGAAGGAAGGAAAGAAAGAAGAAAGGAAGGAAGGGAGGGAAAGAAAGTCAAGAGAATTTTAAGCAAAACAGAGTCATACTATGACTTGTGTTTCTGCAGTTATTTTGGTGTTGTTTGGGGAAAGGCTGATTGCGGGCATCAGTGGAAGTGGAGAATGGTTAGTATGCTATTTCAATAATCTAGGCAACAAAGATGGGAGCCTGCAATGGCAGTGGGGTGGAGGAGGAGGCAGGAACAGAGTTGGAGAAATAGACTGACTCAAAATATTTCAGAAGTAGAATGTAGCATTTGTTGACAGACTAGGCGTGGAGCAAGGAAAAGGGCAGACTCAAGAATCAGCAGTGCTCATACTCAGCATTAGCAACTGAGCAGAAGATGCTGGTGACTGAGAGGTCTATTAGTGGAAAAGGATGTTTTGGGGGATGACAGCATGGCTTCTTCTAGCTGTGTGAACCTGGAGTTCAGAGGGGAAAAAAAAGAGGCTTTATCAGCGTAGAGATGGGATTTGTGCTACTGGAAATTGAACCCAGGGACATTCTACCTCCAAACTACACCTCCAGCCCCATTTTATTTTTATTTTGAAACAGGGTCTGGCTAGGTTGATGAGAGTCTCACTAAGTTGCTGAGGCTGTCCTTGAACCTGCGATCGATTTTTCTGTCTCAGCCTCCTAAGTACTAGGATTATAAGACTGTGACACCACACCCAGCTAGAGATGGGATTTGAAGACACAGCATTCAAGTGAGACCATTAAGGAGAAATTTGAAAATAAAGAAAGCTCTCTGCTGAGTCCTGGGACAATCAATTCCAAGTGTTTAAGTAGAGAAGAGAAGACATTAAGGAGTCTGGGAAAGGTTCTTCCAGAAGAGAGGAGAAAACTAGGAGAACATGGAGCCTTAGAATGCAAGAGAGGAAAATTTAAGACAGAGGCTACTCCTCTTCATGGAATACAAGGCTGCAAGACAGAGTGATTGGTGGCAGAGGAGATGCCATTGAATTTGGCACTGTGAAGGGTTTGAATTTGTCCAAAGCAATTTCAGGGAGAAGGTGAGGACTCCAGCTTAATTAAGGAGACTGAGTTAGAGTGAGTGAGGCTAAGGAGGGGAGACCATGTCTTTGAGAAGTTTTGCTTTGAAGATGAACAGAGAAATAGACATAAACTGGATGGGGGTAGAAAATCAAGGAGTTTGCTTTAAAAGGGAGATACTAGATCACGTTCAAATACTGATGAGAATGTTGTAGTAAAAGGAAATAACTAGTCATGCAAAGGGGAGACTTGGAGCTGCTGTCTCTGAGTGTTGGGAAGTAACATTTTGCAGGGGAGGGAGGACTCATCTGTGACATGTTCATGAATTTCAAGAGAGACCTGTCAGCATGAGTTGTTTTTTGTTTTGTTTTTTCAAACACAGTTTTTTCAGGTGCATGATAGGAGAAGGCCGACTAAGCACTTTTAATCAGTCAAAAGATGGAAGTTCGGGTCACCTTTGAAATAGTATTGTCACTAAATATTTACTAAATATTTATTTACTAATTGTATGGTCATGGGTATTTTATTGAATTCTGTTGAACTTCACTTATAAGAGAAGGGTATAACTACCACCACCATCGCTATCAGCAGCATCAGCGTTGTTACCATCTCACCCCACCCCCATCATCAGCACTATATATATGTTGCCATAATTGAGTATACCAGCCCTGTCCCCAGAGATTTGATCAATAGGTTATTCAGCCTCCATGTATTTTAATGGTTTTATTAGTGAAAACCATTATTAGATATAAGTATACATCATTGTGAGATTAAAAGTGATACAAACATACAGGCACACATCATTTGGTGTATTTTTAAAATGTGACTTTATCCTAGAAGCCCAATCACTCAAACTAAAGAAGGATCTCTGTTTTTTGAACACTCCATTCCTAAAACACTCATTTTATCTCTTATTGCACTCTGTCCGGAATTATCTTTTTAACGGGAGATGTTGTACATTTAATTATCTACCAGTTTATTATTATTATTATTTTATTTTTTTAGGGAGATGGGGTCTCACTATATTGCTCAGGCTGGTCTCAAACTCCGGACTCTACTGATCCTCCTGCCTTAGCTTCCAGGGTAGCGGGGACTACAGGTACTATATTACCACCATGCCCAGCTAATTGTTTATGGTTTGTATTGCCTCTTTCAAGAAAAGTTCTATGAGATCAAGGACTTTGCCTAAAAACAAGAACAATGACTGGCTTAGAGTAATGATGAATCAATATTTGTGAGTGAAAATGCAAACTGTAAAATTCTGTACAGTGACTGTTTTTATCAGATGCGTGACTTTACTTCAATGAAACCACTTTAAAGATAGAAACAGTTTATAACACAAATAAAAAAGGATTTACTTATACATTTTTTGAAGCACCACCTTTTTTAATATCAAGATTTACTTTTATGGAGTAGAAGACAAGTAATGTCAGTTCACTAGCGCTAATTTGAAACAATCCAATGGAATTACCGGTGACAGATGACAGACGACCATTAGCTGGCACTGTTAGCAGAGACTGAGCTAACAGCTTGGTCAGCATCAAGGTGCAAGCATCCAGCAGGGTGAGGGCTCCCTCCCAACCTGCCGGCCCTGAGCCCCACTGCTTCAAATGGGGGCATTTTCTAAGAATTATGGATGGGATTCCCCAGAATCAAAGGCATGATCCCTCAGCAGCTTATTTAAACTAATCTGATGTAGAGATAAAACATTTTTACCAGGAAAGGATAATCTCACAGCTTTCTTTCCAATACTTCTTAAAGTCCTGATGTAGTTAAAAATTAAAAAAATATATATATTGTATTGGTGCATTGTAATCATACATCTTAATGAGGTACAAGCTAGTAGAGGCATACATGCACACATTTCTCATTTAACCCTAACCCTTCCCCAGTTCTCATCTCATTCCCTCCCCCTCCCTCTTTCTCATGTTCAGTTTAACGATTGACTTTGATATGTCTGTGAATGTACATCAGGTGCATTAGGGTGTCCCCCCACCCTATCACCTTCAGTTAGGTTGCCTTCTTTGCTCATCTAAGGTTTCTCCTTTGTCTGAGTCTCTCCTATGATCCACTTTCTCCCTAGCTTCCTCATATTAGGAAGAACATCTGATTTGTAACTTTTTGTGACTGACTAATCTCACTTAGAATAATGTTTTCCAGTTCCATCCATTTCCCTGCAAATGACATGATTTTGTTCTTCTTTATGGTTGAATTCTTAAAAGAGCACATTCTGTTTGGAATTATTTCCAATCTGAGCATCTGAGGGTGATTTTTTAATTTTACATGCTCCAAAACATTGGCTTAGTAAAGTATTTAGCTTGACATGGTGGCATACCCCTGTAATCCTAGTACTTGGGAGGTTAAGACAAGAGAATCATGGGTTGGAGGCCAGCCTCAACAACTAGTGAAATCCTGTTTCAAAAATAAAATAGGTCTCAGGGTGTAGTTCAGAGATAGAATGCCTCTGAGTTCAACCTCCAGTACCGAAATAACAATAATAGTAATAATAATCATATGAGTAAATAAATAAAATACTTTCCCGTTTTTCTCCTTAGTTGAGGACTGTTACTCAAGAATGTCACTGAATTTTTTATGTTTGAACTCATTTGAAAGCAAAAGAACAAATTTATGTTTCATATAAATCATAGTCAATTGACAGACTTACATTCTATGTTGTTGACATAGAATGACATAGAAGACATTGTTATACATGAATTAGTCCATGTGAATTCTCAAGAAATATTTTCCAGGTATTTTCAAAAGCAGTTTTAGTGTAAAATAAGGTACAAAAAACTTGATAATATTAACAAACAAATCATATAGTAAATGAGTTCTTTGAAGCAATAATAGTTTAAAAAACAAAATTATAAAAACTTCAAATTTTATACTATATATTTTATATTTAATGTAGGATTTAGATGCATTTTAAGCTAAAATGTGGGCTGGGGCATCCCAAGACCCTAATATCTAGGGCTATATAGGTCTTAAAATAGAATACAGTCACCAGAATCTACATGGAAATAAGCTATAAAAGCTGTAGCCCAGGAAATCGGTAAAGAAAGAATAACAGATTTTTCTTACTTTTTTTTCTGGTACTGGGGATTGAATCCAGGAACATTCTACTTCTGAGCTACACCCCTAGCCTTTTAAGATATTTAAAAATTTTTTTAAACATTAAGTTTCATTCCATTGCTAAGGGTTTTGCTAAGTTGCTGAGGCTGGCCTCAAATCTGTCAGCCTCCCAAGCACTGGGATTACAGGTGTGTGCTACTGCACCCATCTCTTACTGTCTTTAAAACTCATTTTAAAAATGAGAACTATATAAGTAATCTATTATATGTAATTTTAAATTGCTTTTATTTTTGTCAAGCAAAGCATGCCCCAGCTCTCACTCTCTCAGTAGTGTTATGACAAAATTTGGGTAGGATCCATGTCCAACATTTGTATTATGAAGCCCGTATAATTTGTGTGCTCAGCTGAGCCAAGCACTGAGGAGTACAAAAGCCTCCTGGGAGCTCTGAGTTAGCAGGCTTTAGTGTGAGCATGGGATCTGGCTGGGTCTTCCAACATTTGCTTGGGGCCAGCCCTCTTCCTCTGCCCTAGCCTGATTTCTATGGAGGTAGGCCTTTGTTCTTGGAGTGCAGATTCCCCAGAGAAGGTTCTTGGCACCTAGAGGGTATTAAGCTGGGGAGAGCTTACCTATAATGGGTTTAACTTTCATTTTTGCCTGCCTGTTTTGGTCTGGTATTCCTCACTCCGCTGGCCTGGAGACCACAGTCCACAAGCTCTGTCTTGTAGTCATCTCCAATTTTTGCCAGAGTATGGAAGGGTCAGATACCTGGTCTGTGGAGTTGAGAGGAATACTGGGATCTGATTGCCTCTTAAACGACTTACACAAAGCCTTCAGTTAGCACATCCATCACTTCCCTTTCACAGTAGCCTGCTCTGAGCCTTCTGGTCTGCAATAGAAACCAGGTTGCTTCTTGGCTTTCCCAGCTGCTGACTGAGGATTTAACTTTCTAGGTTCTGCTAGGTCAGTTACCACTTGTCCATATGCTCACAGGGTTGTGGTTTGTGTTCTCTCTAGTATTTCCCAAGTCCTAATGATTTAGGATCTCAAAAAAATCTCTTTATACTCATTTGAGTTTCAGAAGAGGATCACAGGCTAATGCTCCACCACCTTTTGCCAGACATCCTGAAATATGATTCTTAGCAAAAGTGATTCAAAGGGTATTTAAGGAAAATATAGGCTTTCATATGAGAAAATACAGGTTTTCATTCTAGTAGTAACGAGGAGGTAGAAAGATGATAAGCAGGTAGAGTCAGAGTGCTATGGTGGTAGGGAGATCAAACTTCCTGAAAGTCAACAAGATGTTTGCAAGACTCCAGATGTTCCTGCCCTGTCAGACACTAAATTCCAGGAAACAACCTCAGCTACAAAGGATAAATAAGTTACCTGAACTGGGCATGATCCCTCAAGATGAGACACTGACTGATTGAACAATTCAAAAGAAGAATCGGCTTGGATTGGATGTTGCTGGGACCCCAGACTAAGAGACAGAAACTCAAAAAAGGTTACAAACCTCTAGGAAAGCCAGCCCTAAACAGTTACACACTTGGGGAGCCCTCCCTCTGGGACCTTCTGTCTCACAGATCGTGTAGACTCTGGGAGAAGGTGGTGTGCAATTGATGGTGCTTGCTCCTGGTGACACCTGGGTGGTGACCAGAAGGCACCTGCTGGGCACGAGAGATGGCCAAGGCCCCAAGGGTGATCTGCAACTCTTTTCGGGAGGTTGGGTGAAGGCGGTGTGTGATTGACGGTGCTAGGCCTGGGCTGCACTTGGGCAGCAGCTAGAAGGCACCTGCTGGATGCCAAAGTCACCGCTGTTCGTAAGGGTGATCTGCCTCTTCCTCTCTCCTACTCTCTTTGTAACAAACTCCTTGCTCGCCTTCCTGGTGTCTGTAGGTGTCATTGCAAGAATTTCATCAGACATGAACCTGGTAAGGAAACCACTGGTTTCAGTAACTTATTGTCACATTATATTGGCCAACATGCTATAGATTAGGGAGACAAACTGATATAATCAAAAAGTAAACTTTAGTTTTGATAGAAGATGAGTTCTATTGTTTATAAATGCCATTTGTCTATATAGTGCCTGTCTCTAAACACAAACATTAGTATCTAACTAAAGTGGGTCATAAAAAGACGGCAGGAATGACAGTGTATATACTTCGGCACAAGGACCAGGTGAATACCTGAGAATGTGACAGTACAGGTCGATTCCACTAGAATAAAAATAAACTGTAGTCAGTGATGAGCCAATTACCTACAGCGAGTATAGGCTAACAGACAAATGCAAAGGTTTGACATTGCCATTACCTACATAAACATGGCTAACAGAATTAAATTAGAAATTGCAAGATCATTGATTCCCAGGTGCTTGAGATAGCAAATACAGTCTAGACAAGAAGGCCAGTGGCTTACTCAGGCATTCGTTGAGTTCAATCATTCCCACAGCTGGCACGAACATTTGTTAACTTTCAAATGAACAGAAGCCAAAGTGTGCGGCGGTAATTAACTTATGAAAGCAATTAATGTAAGCAACATATGCATGAACATGATCACATAGTAGCACATATGGCTAATTAAAGTTTAACATAAATTAGATCTATTTAACCTCATTTCAAGGACCAATGGCACAGGTTCTTTGTAAAATGTCCATATGTCTTGACTAAGGTGATTAACTGCATTATATTAATGACCTCAAAAAATTAGTTAAAGCTTTGTGGTTTATTACTTAGTTCACAGAAAAAATGGCTCACATGTTGTTTGTTTGCAAGATGATTTAGGAGGTCAAGATTGACTAATACTCATAAAAGCTAAACGAAGGATCAGTCTTTCTGGATAAAGTGTTATTATTTTATATTTGAAGAAAAACTTGCCTTTGCAAGTTTTAAGGTGATAATAAAACATAGTTGCTCCTTTCAGATAATCTTGCTTTATTGAAATATTTTAATAAGTTGGTTGATGTCTTTTTTCTTTATTTACCATATTATGAAATATCCTATCAATTAATTCATTTTAAAAAAGTTTTTTTTTTTTTTTTTTTTTTTGTCAAACTGGGGATGGAACCCAGGGTCGTTCCACCTCTGAGCTACACCTTCGCCTATTTTGTTTCTTATTTTGAAATAGTGTCTTGCTGTGTTACTGAGGCTGGTCTCCAACCTGGGAAGCTCCAGTCTCAGTTTCTCAAGTACTGGGATTAAAAAGGCATGGGCCACCATGCCTGGCTTCTTTATAAATTTTGTCAATAATTATATTTAATAAATTGTATACTTTTAAAGTCATCCCGGATAAAGTGATTTTCTAGATTTTGCATATTCTCATCTTAGGCTCTTTTCCTCTCTACTGTTAAATTTCTGGTCCATAATGCATTCTCTGCATTCCATTTGGCACAACTGCAGGCAGAGAAATTGACAACTTTGCAGCTTAAAACCACATGAAACACATGGAATTGGTTTTGTAATTCCAAACTACAAGGTTCTTAATTAGTATATTTAGGATTTTAATGAATAAGAGACTCTGCCAGATATTTCCTTGTGCCCAGCCGGAGAGTGCTTTCTGGCAGTTATTTTATGTGCCTTTGGAAAGCTTGGGATGAGTAGGCAGTTCACATTGTCCGCTTGGTCTCGTTCCACTGAACTCTACCTTTTCTTTCTTTTGGTTAGTTGATACATGCTTTTAACTCCTTTTCTCACCACAGGGAACCAATGTTTTCTGAATGCCTGTTATGACCAGGAATAGTGCCTAGAGAGAGATCTGTGAGTCCAAAATTATCATTTTGTAAAAACAAGTTAAGCAAAAAAATAAAACTTGGTCACTTATAAATAACTGCAAATTAATATCAATATGCTTAATTAAAAATAAAAGTTGAGAAATTTAATCTTCGAAAATTCAATTAATGAAAACAATAGAGTACGCAGTATTAAAGACAAATATAGAGTAGTTGAGTTGGCCTTCACACCATTTATATGATGATCTTTAAACGCTTTCTGTTCTGATAGGAGGTAGCTAGCCAGATTTTCCACTCTACCTACTGTGTTTTTTCATTTCTCTAGATTGAAATGATCCTGTTTTGAGATGCTAAATTTGTCTGAAATTCTTGCCTTAGTCTCATTGTCATCCATATTAGGCTAAAAGCCTTTGTTTGTGGAAATCTCTAGGATCTCCAAAGTCACAGGAGAGCCCAGGACAAACATGACTCCCCGTAAATGAGGTGACTTGCCTCTCTAATTTGTGGCATAAACAAGTTGAACCGTTTTCCAAAGTGAGATATAAGCAAGTCAAATTTTCTGGAAAAAAAAAATTTAAGCTTGTCAGAGTTGAAGTTAAAAGTTGAAGTATTTGAGAAGCTAAGTGGGACTTAGTCCAGGGATATTTGCCACATTTTAAACTACAGAATTCTGGTTGTAAAAGTTTCAGCATTTCCACATGGCTAATAAAGAACCACCAAGTACTACTGAAACGGCCATAAATTTCCCCCCATGAGACCAAAGTTAGCCAGCTTTGTAAAATTTAATTCCTTGTGTCAATGTTTTGAGAGGCTTCAATTTTTATTTTTTTTAAAACAAAGCCTCTGATCCTCAACTCTATCTAAACATTTACCAAGTATTAAGAATGATTTGCTGAACTTCAGAGACAAGAAGTCACCTTGGTAATGAGAAACTTGTTGGAGCACATCATTGGCCCCTACATGTTTTTAATAAATATGAGTCTTCTTATCACTCCTTTAAAAATATTATATGAACCAGATTTTGAATTTTCACAATTAGAGGCTTTTTTCTCTACAAAGAATTAAACATTCTAAGGAACACGAGGATTGTCAACTCCTCTTCAATACTGCTCATTGTCTGTTGATATAATTTGGGGCTTAGGAGTCATTTGGTACCATTGCTTACATAACCACTGCGTGATCAGAAGTCATGATAAAAGTCAAACAATACACCGACTCCTAGACATCCGAATAAAATGCCAGAGAGCCGAGAAGGGGGAAGAAACAATGCCTCAGCAAAGACCGCAGACAGATGTTTCCTATAAACAATGTAAGCATGTTAGTTTTTAATATAGCGTAGCCTTTCATGAGCTGATAATTTCTTGCAGCTGTAATATTAATTAATCTTCTCCAGTCAGTTCTGCGTCCCAAACCAATAAAATTCTGTGGGGCAGAGCAGTTTATCATTTTCCCTGGCAGGCAACGGGACGGGTGAGGGAGGATCCCTGAAGGCCAGGGAGCCAGCAAGCACACAACTAGCCTCTCAATCCCCACCTGAGGGCTGCAGAGAGCAGCTCCTGGATCTGCCAAGCTGTTGGCTCTGAAACGAAGATTCTTCTGGATCTCCTCACTTTTTTTTTCTCCTGTGGTACTAGGGATTGAACCCAGGGACGTTCTACATACACACACCACCAGTCCTTTTTATTATTTAGTTTTGGAACAGGGTCTCCATAGGTTGCTGAGTCTTGCTATGTTGCTGAGGTTGGACTCAAACCTGTGATCCTCCTGTCTCAGCCTCCCAAATACTGGGATTATAGGCATGAGCTCCCTGTACTTTTTCTTGCACTCTTATGTCTACTTTCATGGAGGGAAAGTACTTTTTATACAACATTGGTTGGACCACACATCTAAGCATCTAAGTGTGAAACCTTAGATCTGGCTTTTCATTACATTTCATATAAAAGGCAAAGCCATTGGCTTAGTGCATATACTGGATGCTTGATTAAGAAATGGTTGAATATGGCTGGACATAGTGCTGCATGTCTATAGTCTCAGAACTTGGGAGACTGCGACAAGAGGATGGCAGATTCAAGCCAGCCTCAGTGACTTAGTAAGACCATCAGCAACTTAGGGAGACCCTGTTTCAAAATAAAGAATAAAAGGGTTGGGGTAGCTCAGAGGTAGAACACCCCTGGATTCAATCCTCAGTATTGCCCCTTCAAAAAAAAAAAAAAAGGTTTAATACATATATGAATACTTGTTTGTAAATGTAATCTGATGATGATGCTGGCCTCTTTGATTACAAGATGCAAAAGCAACTAGTTAATGTAGAAAGCTTTTAATTAGGTGGTTCAGATGCTAGACAGCTGTTTTGGCTGATTTTTATAAACATCTTTACTGAGTTGACAGATTTGAATTGAAGAGCTCTGTTTGGAAACATTCAGCTTTCCATAGCTCCCTGTGCAACGATATCTACCACACTCTTCTCTCGGCCGTTCACCTGGAGAACATCCTACCCAGAGTGCCCGTCATATTTACTTATATCCCTTTCTAAAAGATTACTTACTCATTTATTTTATTAAGAGGTACTAATGTTTTACTGAAAGAAAATTTCAACAGTAGGTTCATCTGTTTCTGCTATACATTATCAAATAAAAATTCTGCACTGTTATTAAATCTTTAAAAAGTTGTGCACCAAATGGCTGATTGAGTCAGGTGTGTTGGTGCACACCTATAATCCCGGTACTTGAGAGGCTGAGACAGGAAGTTCACAGGTTTGTGGCCAGCCTCACCAATGTAGTGAGGCCCTCAGCAATTTAGATCCTATTTAAAAATAAAAGAATAAAATAGGGCTGGGGGGTGTAGCTCAGAGGTAGAATGCCCCCTGGGATCTATCCCCAGTACCCCCTCAAAAAAAAAGAAAATGGATAATTGATAAATTCAGAGAATCATGACCTAAAATAATAAATTATGAGAACTAATTGAACAGTCAGAACTCTCTCTTCTTTTTTCAAATGAATGAAGTGTGTGTGTGTGTGTGTGTGTGTGTGTGTGTGTGTGTGTGAGAGAGAGAGAGAGAGAGAGAGAGAGAGAGAGAGAGAGAGAGAGAGAGAGAGAGAGAGAGAGAGAGAGAGAGAGAGATATCCTGGGGATCGGTCTCACCTGTGAGACCAGTCATCATGGTTTAGTACTGAAAATTCCATATTCAAGGAAATCCTTTAGTTGTGGACAATCCAGGACAGAATTGCTCAGCCTTCAGGGGAGGCCAGAGTGGTAAGGTGTGTGTGTACTGGGGGAAGGAGAGGAAGAGAAAGATCCTGTGTAGCTCTGGAAAGGGAAAACAAGGTCTACCACCTGAAAGAAGGTTTCAAGCATGAAGAACAGATTTAAAATGAAACACTGAGCCAATCACATAGCTGGAGATGTGCTTTTGATGTGCAAATTGGCTGCTGGGTTTGGAAAGACAGGATAATGCCCAAAATCCAGGTGGAGAAGGGGACTCATAAGAAGGCACTTTCAAAGCCAGACTTGGTGGCACAGGATTGTAATCCCAGTACTTGAGAGGATGAAACAGGAAGATGACAGGTTCGAGGCCAGCCTCAGCTACTTAGTGAGGCCTTCTGCAATTTAGTGAGACCCTGTTTTAAAAATAAAGAATAAAAAATAGGACTAGGAGTGTAGCTAGAAGGTAGAATGTCCCTGGGTTCAATCCCCAGTAATGAAAAAAAAAAAAAAAAAGCACTTTAAGTCTTCAAGGTAAAGAAGACCTCAAAGTGGAATTTTGACTTTAATATAAAATTGCTGGCTTGATAGTACCAATATTAATTTCTATTCAGAAAAAAATGATCTTTTGGTGCCATAGTTTCCTTTCATTAGCTCAATGTGTTATTTTGAAATTTGTTCTTCAGGCTCAAAAAACAAAACATTATCTGTCAGGAGTCCGTATCTCAGTTACATTGGAAGTGGTTATGAAAGTGGTTGGTCGATCTCAGATGAGTGTATTATGTTGTATGATTGTCAGAAGAAGATGAAGTATAATAAAACTTGTTTCCACATTAAAACTTCTTTCACAAAAGGAATTAAAATGGGAAATAGTACAAAAATCTCCCAAGTTGAATGTTACTCACGAAGTATGAGCAAAACATTCTCACTTAGTAAACTGATTGTATTATCTCAATGTCTTTATTTCGATACTCATCTCGACTTGAAAAGGAAACCACTGTTTTCAAAATTATCCTCAAAGATAAAGGCTGCTTATAGGTCTTTTTCACTTAAAGATTGTGTAACTAAAAAAAAATGTAATTTCAAGCTCGGTGATAGTGTTTGCCTAGCACATATGAGGCCCTGGGTTCAATCCCCAATACCAGAAAAAAAAAAAAACTAATGAATAAATAAACACCCTCAATATTAAGAAAACAAGTAACACAGTTAAAAATGGGTAAAGGATCTGAATAGACATTTCTCAAATGGGGATATACAAATGGCGAGTATATGAAAAAATGCTTGAGGTCACTGGCTACCCGGGAGATGCAAATTTAAATCACATCTTTTAGAGCTGTTATTATCAAAAAGAGGAGAGATAATAAGCATTGAAAAGAATGTAGAGAAAAGGGAGCTCTTCTGCACTGTTGGTGGGAATGTAAATTAGTATAGTCATTTTGGAATGAGAGTTCCAAAAATGAAACTACCACACCATCCAGCAAGTTCACTTCTTGGTATATATCAAAGGTTTTACAATCAGTAAGTCAAGGAAATATCTGCACTCCCATGTTCACTGCAGTACTATTCACAATGGCCAAGACAATGGAGTCACCCTAAGTGTCCACTGATAGGTGGATGGCTACAGAAAACGTGCTCCAGGTACACGATGGAATGCAATTCTCTAAGGAAAAGGAAGGAAATTCTATTTTCAGCCATGTGGATGGACGTGGGGGACAGGATGCTAAGTGAAAGGGGTCAGGCACAGAAAGACAGATACAGCATGGTCTCGCTTAAAAGTGGAGTCACGAAGTTGGGTTCATAGAAGCAGAAAGTTGCATGGTGGCCACCAAGGGCATGTATGGGAAGGGGTTGGGGAGATACTGATCTATTGTTCAACCTGGTGCCTATAGTTAGTAATGTATTTTCAATATACTTGAGAATTACTAAGACAGCAGATTATAAATTGTTATCACAAAGAAAGATAACTGTGTGAGGTAATGGATATGTTAACTATCTTGATTAGTCATTCTACAATGCATACATATATCATAATATCAACTTGTATACCACAAATATACACCATTCTATCTGTCCATTAAAAAACTAATTAAAAATAAAGATTATATAAAGTAAGATACTATACAGTAGGTAAGTAAAGCACAGACAAAAAAGTGACATACTCTCTCATTAAATAATCCATAAGAGTTGGATGAGTATTTGCTATGCTTGCGTTCTGTAGGACATTTATACATAAAATAGAGCCACAAATATGTTGCCAGTCTTAGGACAGATCTGGGGTCAGTCCCTTTGATACCTTTTGAATGGATTGCTGAAAACGCTGACCACTCCCTTTCACTTTGGAAAAACATTTCTTAACAGCATCAAAAGTTTCTAGCTGAGGAAGTCATGTGTCTTAAAAGTTTTCCTTACATTCCTTAGCTGATGGAGTTACTACATTACAGTCACAAAGCCAAGTTATTTTTAGGGTTAGTGACTGAATCAGTCATGAATTATTGATGCCCAATTTCGATTTGAACCATTGGGAAATTTTCTGTCAAAATGTTCAACTCAAGACTCTCTAGGACAGAAGATGGGATAACACATTTTGAGTACTTATTAAGAACTTCACATAGTTGAGCTCATATATTCTTACAACAATCTAGGAAAGTAGATTCTCTTATTTTCTTAATTTTACAGAGGAGGAAATTGAAGCTTGGAGATTCTCTTGTGCAAGCAAGGTTATAAAGTCAGTAAGTAGCAGAGCAAGGACTTGAACTCCAATACCCCTGCTCTGCTTTCTTGCTTATTATCATTCATTACACACTTGGGCTTTTCAGAAGTGCTCCTGGCCAATTCTTTCTAGTTCATCACCTTTTCTTTACCTATACTTAACATGCTGTTGAGCCCAGTCAACCTTCCATTATTCTTTAAACTTCCTGTGTGTGTTTCTGCTCATATACTGGACTATGTGGTCTTCTTTTCCTGCATGCTCCCCTCCAGTGAAGCCTATATGGTGCTGCTGTCTCCTTTCAATTTAAAAGCAGTATTGTCATATTGATCTTGTAACCTGTATATCATTGCTTACATTCCTTATGTTATGAAGTCACCCATAGTTTGAAACCTGGGGCTGCTTACTGTGACACTTAGATCATCTTCCTCTTCTGTCATCTCTTCCTAACTAGACTTAGGCCCATAAGGCAGGTTTCATTTTACTGTTGCTCGAGTCCACTAATCATTGTGCTTTTCCATGTTTCAGTTGTTTCAATATTTATTGAATTCAGTTTAATTAAAGACATTCAGAAGAACAATTAAGGTAAATTTTTGTTCTCAACGGAATACAACTCAAATGTGGAGATTTGAATAACTTCTTTTGAAGCAAGATAAGTATGTAATATGGCAACAAACAGAACCTCTTGACTCACAAGTTAAGGATGGTGATTGATTTACTCAATGTGTTAGCAATAACACTAAAAAGACTAAATACCAATGACAAAAGTTTTGCTAAGATTTTGTCAGAAAAATATTTCTGAAAGACAGACTGGAATTTGGTAAGAGATTGGAACTATTAACATTATTCTGAGTGGAAATCTAGAACACAGAAAAAGAAAAGAGCATGGACTTTTGTCTTCCCTGAAGTAAATGTCAGGAAAATGTTAAAGGTTAAAGTTTCCTGGTTTTGAAATAACACTTGAGAGGCAGAAGTCTTCAGGAAGCAGCAGAATGGCTACCCTACTAATAACAGAGCAAGGTATGAGGAATAGAAGTGGTCTGCATGAGGTCATGGGTCTTTTTGTAGGTGAGGATTCCAATATCATGGTTCATTCAGCACGCTCTATTACATACATACATACATACATACATACATACATACATACATACATACATTTGTTTGTTTATTTATTGGCAGTGCTGGGAATCAAGCCCAGGACGTTGTGTATGCTAGGCAAATACTCTACCTCAGAGCTATGACCCTAGCCCTAGGATGCTCCACTGTATTTAATGGGATCAAACCATTCTTTATGATTAACCAATGAAGAAGAGAGGCACCCTCATGGTGCAGGGGGACAAGCTCCTCATTCTTACACATGGGGATGTGGAGGCAGTGCTGCCACAAGATAGCTCCAGTGAGCAGCTAGGGCTCAGCTCTGGCAGGCAGTCACGCCACTGCAGGCTCTTGTCTCAAGTGACAGGCAAACTCTGAGTGAGGTAAGTGACTAATGAGCTTACACAGAACATATCCAATTGGGGCGTGGAAAGTTGGACACAACTGCACACTTGATCTATAACTATAGGCATGTTTGATATTGGCTGATACTTTTTTTGAAATACCAGCCCACCCAAGATAGTTTGCCAAAACCAAGATATCTAATTGCCTGAAGTTGTATTTTTTTTTTCCAGAGAGGGAGTTTAGTAGAGCAATTAAGAATATAGACTCTTGCCAGGCATGGTGGCATATGTCTATATACCAGTACTTGGGAGATTGAGACAGGAGGATCACAGGTTAGAGTCCAGTCTCAGCAACTTAGTGAGATTTTCAGTAATTTAGTGAGACCCTGTTTAAAAAAAAAAGAAGGTTGAGGGTGTAGCTTAGTAGAATGCCCCTGGGTTTAATCCCCAGTGGCATGCACAGACAAGAGTATGGACTCTGAGCCAGACACCTAGGTTTGAATCCTGGCTCTGTCATTTATCAGCTATTTGGGAACTATACCTTTCTGATCCTCTGTTTCCTCACATTTGAAATGGGAAAAATTATATCTATCACACACATTGTTACAAGAATACAATGAGTGACTGACCAAAGAGCACTTATGTATACCTGACGTGCATACAGTTAGCACTTAACCACTGAACTAATGCTGGTTATAATTACTATAGTTTACTTCAGAACTACTGCTGTAAACTAAACACAGCAGTAGTTTATCATGGATGTGCTTCAGAGTTTCTATTTCATCCAAGACTTTTCCTTTAACAGCTGCCGTTGTCCTTACAGAATGCTGAATGGGTAGTCTATGTGACTCTAAAAATATTTTAGGCCTGCCTCTTGCCTTTTCTGCCCCTGGCTTCAGATTACTGGATCACAGGCAAACACTTGATCTATGGCCACCTAATCCATTGGACGAACATGGACATTTGGGTCCTTTGAAAAAAGGTCATCTAGAATCTGGGCCAAAATTTATCCCAGGGAAGAACAAAGTCATGTGCTCACTGAAATCATGTGATTCCAAACACACATACACACACACACACACACACACACACACACACACACACACACACACACATTAAATCCATGCCCTTGTACACGCTAGGCAAGTGCTCTACCACTGAGCTATGCCACACCCCATGACCCCATGTTTTATCTGGTGGCTATCTAGACCAGGTATTGTCACATAGCTCTCTCTCATTGGATTAGCTATTTGGTTCAGTGTGATTTTTCATAGACAAAGGAATGTAGGGAAGCCAGCACTCAATTTCCTTTGAATTTTTAATTTTGGACTTTACCATTGGCTCCATCTTATTCTCTTCTCTGTTGCTCGGTGTTGTGCATGTATGCCTTTATCGGCTTGTACCTAATAAAGATGTATGACTACAATGTACCAATTAAAAAATAATATTAGAAAAATTCACAAAGTTCTAGGGGTAATAAAATTTATCTTTCTTCATATAAAGACTCCTCTCTTATGACTTCGAGACACATTCACAAAAATACATTATGTTAAGTGATTTGGGAGCACATGAACCATTCAAATAATAAAACAAATTAGGTGCAGTAGTGTATATCTGTAATCCCAGGACTTGGAAGGCTGAGAGAGGAGGATCACAGGTTCAAGACCAGTGCATGCAGTAACTTAGCAAGACCCTGGACAAAATAAAAAATAAAAGGGCTAGGAGTACAGCTTGGAGGTAGAATGCCCCTGAGTTCAGTTCCCATTACCCAAAAATAAAAAAATAAATAAAATAAAATTCCCACTATTCTAGGCTTTGTACTAGTCAAAGCTTATCCAAAGAGTGTTTCAAGAACAAAGGGTTCCACAAAATACTGATAGATGTTAGTGGAAAATAGGAGTTCCATGTTTTGATAAATTAGGCATGGGTTTAAACAAAAATAAACAGTACTTCTAAGAAACTTGTTTGTTTATTTATTTATTTATTTATTTGTGCTGGGGATTGAATCCAGGGGCATTCTACCTACAAACTATACCCCTAACCCCATTTTATTTTTTATTTTTGAAACAGGGTCTCACTAAATTGCTGAAGCTGGTCTCAAACCTGCAATCTTCCTGTCCTAGGCGCATCCGTCCTCCCAGGCAGAGCACTTTATGGAAATGCAGCTCTTACACCTCCCAGGATCTGTACCAGATTAAGTTCTCTGCAGGCCCCTGATGTTCCTAGTTTAACAAAAAGCTTTTTTTTTTTTTTTTTTAAATGTCTTTCAGTCTTATTATATTCATTCTTTTAAAAGATTTCACATTTACAACATAAAAGGGAGAGTAAGGGGGAATAAGTATGGGTAATTTTCTTCTAGCCTCGCACTTTCTCAAGATTTGCTCAGTCTAATTTACTTCTTCCACATGTTGTGGGAGATAAGCAGCGTCTAGGTGTCCCTGGTTAGACTAGAGGTGAGTTTAATGACCGTCCCCTCCTCTGGACCCTCTGTGACACATCTTCCTTTAGTGTTCTGGGCTCCTGGAATCACCCAGCCTCTTGTCCCAGATGGAGAACTAGTTTCTGGGAGCGCACAAGAACACAAAACCCTCTTCCTCCCTGGTCAGAAGTTGTGTTCATGGTATAGGAAGAGGTCGAGGAGGTGGACCTGCACAGGGAATGGTCAGGCATCTGTATGAAGTAAGGGAGTCCAGTGTCTGCCTTGCAAACCTCCCTGTAAGTGACGGCAGATGCTGAAACCTCCAACCCCTGAGGACACATCTTGGAGATATTGTTCATCATTGGGAAATATCACTGCTGGAGGTGGAAATGGCCCAGCAAGCACACAGATGTGGACTCTGTCCCTGATCTACAGAGCAACACCAGGAAATTCCCTCCAGTCCTTCCTCCAGATCACTAGTCTTTCCAATCCATGACCCACCCCACCCCCGCCCCTGCCACACACAGTTTGTCTGGGAGTGGTAGCTCTCACTCTCAGATGCTTGGGAACAGCACCTAACCTGGGTGCAGCGGGAGGCTCCTGCCCAGCAGAACACTGCTGCCCATTTCTCTCTGCTGTCTGTGGCCACTGCTCAACCACGAGGCTGGCCCACTACTGACAAGCTATGGTGCCACAGACCTGACAACCAGGGTGCTGAGAGGTTCCAGACTTTTCTTGTATTTTCTTTTTTTCAAGTTTAAATGAAACAAAGCCAGAAAAAATTTTCAATCTGCTCCATAATGGGTCATCATTAGTATAATTATTCAGGTCAACCACTTTTTTGATAAATAAAATCAAAATCATTAAATTAAATGATTGCAGAGAACTATAGTTATATAGAAAAACTCTGGGGTCTACTTAAAGATGAGGTATTAAAGGGAAGAATTTAGCTCTGGAACTGAAAACAGGAAAAATGTTTCCCCTTTCAGGTTTGAGAAGGGTTTCTGCTAAGATTCATGAATGGAAGATCCCAGTTGATTACGAACACACTCTTCTCTGAGGGTGCTAGGAAATAGGGTACTCACACAACAGTAAATAGAAACGAGTTGGCATTTCATAGAAATCTTCCTCCTTTTTTATTTCAAAATTTTAAAAAATTTGAGACAGAAACTCATTAAGTTGCTGAGGGTCTCACTAACTTGCTGAGGCTGGCTTCGAATTTGTGATCCTGTCTCTCCCTTCCAAATTCTGGGATCACAGGCGTGTACCACCATACTTGGCTCTTCTCCTCTTTATCATCAATACAATCTTAAGTTCTCGTTCCTGACTGGCTCACTTCCATTTTCTTCTGATTGATTCCTCCGAAAGGTCTAAGAGAGTATGGGCTATACCAGCTGCATTTTCAATATTTCAAGGCAGGACAATACTCTGGTAGTTATTGGTTTATGACCATGTAATTCTTGGGGTGAAACCTGAATTGTTTTCTCTTTGTTGAATTAATACCCACTATTAACCCTGTGTAAACAATCAAGGGGCTGGGAAAGAGGCATAAAATGAGGAATTGCTGTCATAGAAACTACCAGCAATTCTGCACTGTCACTGTAGTTTTTAGAGCTGTGTGAAAGAGTTCAGCTTTAATAATTTAACATTAAAATGAATTTTCACCAAAAGACCAATTCTAGTGATAATTCAATTCCCCAAGATTATCTATGAGGGATAAAAACCAAAGTCACATAAGATCTATAGTCAAGAAAGTGATTCAATAAGCAAAACTGTGTGCAGGGCTCTGTTTGCACTTGAATTTCTGTGAAATGCTGGTTTAGGTGAGAATTTTGGTGCTGATTGTGATTTTTTAGTAGTGTCTATACTTTTCATGAATCTTTCATTTCAAGCCAGATTTATTTTTATGTGTTAATATTCAAATGCAGGTTCTTACATGAATAATTACATAAGGTTAGATGTGAAAAAAGTTGTACAATAAAAGAACTTGCCATTTTTCTAATGGTTGGAGATTTTTGACAGTATTTAAAATTCAGTCAGTGTGCCTGTGTGTGTGTGTGTGTGTGTGTGTGTGTGTGTGTGTGTACAGGTGAGGCACATATCACAGAATAAGGTCTGTTATGCTCTAAATCTTCAGGTTCTTGGCATAGACACATATATTTCTTATTTAAAAATGACATTTTCTAAAATTTACTTAAAACAGAATCTGATAATTTTAGGCAGACTTAAGGAATACTATTTTGAGAGTTCAAGAAAATTACTCAATATGAAACTTATTTGATTTACTTTTTTGATTCCTTGTGGTGATATGTGTGTGGGGGGGGGAGTATTGAGGATTAGACCCAGAGCATTCTATCTCTGAGCTATATACCCAATATCAATTTTATTTTCATTTTGAAACAGGGTCTCATCAAGTTGCTGAGGCTGGCCTTGAACCTACAATCTTCCTATTTCAGCCTCCCACATAGTGGTAGTACAGGTAGTACTGTGTCCAGCTTGTAGTGATTTTTATAAGAGTAAAAAATAAAGACCTTTGTTTTGGGGATCAAACATTCATAGTTGTTTAAACTTTTTAAAAATAAAAGACAAAACATCCTCGAAGCCAGACCGTATCTTAAGCAGTCAAGTTGCACACTACTTATAATTAGAGTAGACATTCCTTGTAACTGAGAAGTCCTTCCCCAGATCTAATCTAAATATAGCTTGCTTCCAACTCTGGCTACTTCTCCTTATTTTGCCTTAGTGGGAAAAAATAAGTTTGCATTTTCACTCATATACATATATAAATATGTTGCTAAAATGCCATTATTAAGTTGATCCTTTTAAAATCTCTTCTTCTTGACTAAACTATTTCATCTTTTTTATTTTTTTGGCAGTACCGGGGATTGAACCCAGGGCCCAGGGGTATTCTACCCATGAGCTACACCCCCAGCACTATTTTATTCTTTTTTTTTTTTTTTTTTTTTGCGGTATTGGGGATGGAACCCAGGGGCATTCTACCTCCGAGCTACATTGCCAGCCCTAGTTTTTATTCTTTATTTTGAAACAGGGTCTCACTAAGTTGTGGAGGGCCTCACGAAGTAGCTGAGGCTGGTTGGGAACCTGGATCCTCCGGTCTCAGCCTCCCGAGTACTATTTCATCTTTTTAAATTAACAAGTTCTACTGTGTGTGTGTGTGTGTGTGTGTGTGTGTGTGTGTGTGTGTGGTACTGGTGATCCAACCCAGGGGCATTGTACCTCCAAGCTACATACCTAGCCCTTCTTATTGCTTAGTTTTGAAACAGAATTTCAGTAGGTTGCTGAGAATCCTACTAAATTGCTGAGGTTGTCCTCAAACCTGTGATCCTCCTTTCTCAGCCTCCCAAGTACTGAGATCACAAGCATGTGCCACCACGCTCAGCTGATTCTATTTTCTGATTCTTGTATTATCCTTTCCACTTTCTCTCCACTCTTTCTTGGAAATGCAAAGCAATAGAAAAAAAGCAACATTCAACATCAAAAGGGGCAGAGAGAGAGAGAGAGAGAGAGAGAGAGAGAGCGAGCGAGCGAGCCAGAGGCAGCCAGCAGAGTTGATTTGGTCTGTATTTTGCACATTTCCTTTGACTAGGACACCTGCTGAACTTGCATTTTTTCAAAGGTTGCCTGTCCCCAGAATATAAAAACATAGCTGTCCAAGTCTCTGGCTTGAGATCTGTATAAAAAGACTCAGCCAGTGGCTCTAACAGGGCCAGTACTAGCTGGAAATCCTCCACTGATTCCCACTGACTTAGCCTCACAGGACCTGGTCTTTGGTAAAGAAACCAAGATTTAGTCTTCATCTCTTTAGGGCCTTTTTTTTTTTATCATAGTAATAGGCGTGCTCCTATTTTATTTTACTTTTTAAAATATGCTTGTATTGTGTTTTATGTGTGTGTGTGTGTGTGTGTGTGTGTGTGTGTGTGTGTGTGTGTGTTGGGGGAGCTAGACCCTCAAAACACGAGACCACCTTTCCCCAGCCCTCATTAACACTGAAGAGGTCGAGTTCACCAGGGTGGCCTGGCTCTCTATTGAGCCTTGGAAACCCCACCCCTGATGCATCCCCCTCTAGTAATTTAATAAATCAATACATTTTCAGGCTGAAAATAATCTTATTTCCCTCTCCCTCACCAAGAACACAAGCTCATGCATCCTCCCTAGCTTTTCCCTAGTACCTTTATTATACTCTTTAATCAAATTCCTTGTTATATTCTTCTGCAGGTTGGACCGAGTTAGTGATCTTGCCAAATGTCATCTGGTTGTGCTGGCTTTTCTATTCCAAGTTGGTACGTTCGTTTGAATAACTCTCAGTCCCTGACCTTTGAGGACGAGGACGTCAATGATGGGGGACTAGGAATATGGCACCTTGGCATCTGACAAAAGAGCAGACAACAGTGGCTCGCTCTCCCTTTCCCTCGTTCTTCTCCCTAGCAGAGCCCGAGGCCCTCATTCCAGAGTGGCCCTCCCCACACCTAGAGGAAAGGAGCATCCTTATGTCTGAAGAACAGGCAGGCAGAGAAAACCTAAACAAACCCAGTTGCTAAGGCCCCCTTGTTTATTACCCTTAGAGCAGACCCTTTCATCTGACAGTGATATTTCTCCATTATTCATCTTCAGACCTATGTATCTATGTATAAAAATACTCAAGTTTATCTAGTGGTTTTTTGTTTTTGTTTTTTGTGGAGTTGGGGATTGAACCCAGGGGCATTCTACCTCTGAGCTATTTTTTATTCTTTATTCTGAAACAGGGTCTCACTAAGTTGAGGAGGGCCTCACTAAGTAGCTGAGGCTGGCCATGAACCTGTGATCCTCCTCTCTCAGCCTCCAAAGTACTGGGATTACAAGCATGCGCCACCACACCTGGTTTTGGGTCCTCATATTCTTGCAAAGGTTCCCATGCCATGGAAACGTACATTCATATGCTTTTCTCTTATTAACCCATGTTTGTTATAGGGGCTTCAACCATGAACCTAAGATGGGAAGAGAGTGTGTGTGTGTGTGTGTGTGTGTGTGTGTGTGTGTGTGTGTATACATGTGTGCCTGCACGGTGCTGGGGATTGAACCCAGCAACATTCTACTTCTGAGCTACATCCTCAGCCCTATTTTTTTATTCTTTATTTTGAAATAGGATCTCACTAGGTTGCATAGACTGGCCCTGATCCTGCCATCCTCTTACCTCAGCCTCTCAAGTACTGTGATTACAAGCGTGTGCCCCCCCAACCCCCGCTGGCTCCCTTACACCATTTAAAATTTCCAGAGTTTTCACATAAGAGCAGGTCAACTTGACATGACTGTTGACAGAGAGAATACATAACACAACAGTGCTTAAATTTAGTCATGCCTTTGAATGAATTTTATTTTTCTAATCACAATAACATTTGTATACTGTTGAAAAACATATATATCTATACATAGGACACCTAACACTGATTTTATTTTCTAATCATAGTGATTTTTCATAACACAAACACTTCTTGCCATGACTCAAAGTCTCCCAGGGACCCCAGGATACAACAGGAGCTACACTCTAAGGGATTCCTGGCTTGACATATGTTATTGTTACTCTGAATGCTCATGATAGTCTAATGGCCTGGAAGGTTTGTTTTGGGTCTGAATTTCCATAATTTTGCCATAAAGGCTAACTTCAGAGTTTTCTGGGCTTGTTTAGCATCAACAATGTCATTGAGTAAAATCTAACTGAAATCTTCTGGTGATGAGAAAATAGAAAATGGAAAGATATACCTGAAATTTCAGATTGCAGCCAATATGCCAAGTATTTCAAGTTAGTGTTTTAACCTAAATTAAATAATATTATACTTAATGTATATATCATGTTATTTTTTAAAAAATTTATAAAGTCAGTTGTAGTGGCACATACTTTGGAAGGCTAAGACAGGAGGAGTGCAGATTTGAGGACAGCGTCAGCAACTTAGACCATGTTTTAAAAAAACAGGGCTAGGGATGTAGCTCAGAGATAGAATGCCTCTGGGTTCAACCTCCAGTAGATGAGGAGGAAGAAAGGGAAGGGGGTGGAGAGGGGGAAGAAGAAGGAGGAGAAGGAGGAGGAGGGAGAAAAAAGCAGTAGCAGCTGGGTGTGGTAGCATAGGCTTTTAATTCCAGGACTTGGGAGGCTAAGATAGAAGGATCACAGGATAGCCTCAAAACATAGACTCTCAGCATTTTAGTGAAACACTGTTTTTTTTGTTTGTTTTTTTGTTTTAAAAAAAAGCCAGGTGTGGTGGTGCATGCCTGTAATCCTAGTACTTGGGAGGCTGAGATAGGAGGATCACAGGTTGGAGGACAGTCTTAACAAGTAGTGAGACTCTCATCAGCCTAGCAAGTTGATGATATAGTTAAGCAATGAGGGTTGTAATGGATTTATAGTGGCCTAGGCAGGTAGGGTGGGGCTGGAGGAGATAGGTCTCTGGAGGTGCAGCTTTGGGGATTATATTTGGTTCCTCCTCTTGCTCTTTTGCTTCTGGCCTCCACAATGTAAGACTGAAGTCTTGTGTTCTCTCTCTCTTAGTTTACTGCCACCATGTCCTGAGATCTGTGGTTCCTAGCCTCGTGTGGACTGAACCCAAAATCCCCAAGGAAACTGTGAGCAAATAAATCTTCCATCCTCTAAATTACGTGGTCGGGTCTTTAGATTATAGCAGTGAGAATGCTGACTGAGACAGATACCTTCATTAGTGCACATATAATTATTTTAACTGTTTCCTTCCTTGATCCTCCTTTTTTTCCCTCCCCACCTTCCTCCCCCTCCCCACTATTCTACTGGTCTCTCTCTTCATTTATCGAAAGTCCCTTAGTTTTCCTATTTTTTCTCTAGCTCCCATATATGAGAGAAAATTTCTAACCCATGACTTGAATTTAAGCCCACATCAGCATGCCCAGGAAGCCTATGCATTTCATATTATACAA
Organism: Graphiurus murinus; assembly: GCA_004027655.1. Taxonomy (NCBI): domain Eukaryota; kingdom Metazoa; phylum Chordata; class Mammalia; order Rodentia; family Gliridae; genus Graphiurus; species Graphiurus murinus. The sequence continues at coordinate 25,452 of PVLC010016887.1, forward strand.
AGCTGCAAAACTCTGATATATTCAGCAAAAGGAAAACAGTAGCCACCAGTCTTGGGAAATTACAAACAGCTCTGAAGCTAATTTTTAAAAAATCTTGGATTAAAAGGTGGTGGAGAGCTTTATTTGCTAGTGAAAGTATCTATAAACTTAACAAACATCTAATGTGCTAATGCTCGCTTTGAAAAAGTTATGCACTAATCAACTCATTAAGTCCTTTTCACTTACCTCTGTATGTACAGCCCTGTGCTGCTAGTCCACATGATTCCCCTACGTAATGAACTGTTTTCAGTGAGCATGAGTATTCTGGATCCTATCCAGGTTCAGCCTGTCCACATTTGGGCAGATTGTGCCATTGATTAAGAGAAACACCACTCTGGTATAAAGTCACCTGGTGTGCGACTGCCTACCCTTGCTTGTTTGTTTTCCGTTTTCTTCCTGTGTTTGGTTGTTAGTAATTAGAAAGCTTATGTATTTGAACCTTGCAGTGAAGAATGAGGGCATAAATGTGCCCTGCCAAATGGGGAAGTAGAAAATGAATGGGCGAGCCTTCCCAAGCACGGAAGCCATCAGCAAAACTGCCAGCTCAGAAGTAATGTAACTTTGGTGGTGAAAGAACACAGCATCTTCAGGGAAAGGAAAATGCTAAAAGTGAAGTGCTATCTTGACAAACAAAATTAAGAACTTTTTCTTTACTCTGTATTCAGCACACAACACAAATACACACGATGCTCTTAGTCTTGCAGAATCACATGGACACTTAATCCCCATGCACACGTGGTGACAGCTCTCATGCTGGCCTAGAAAACCTTTCTACTGCCTGGATTTCTGCAGGAACATCATAATTGTTCTCTCTGCCACCACACATACTCAGCAATAGTTGACCGATCACCTGCTATTTGCCAGCCACCATGCTTGGTGTTGGTCTTACTCACCGCTCAGGCCCTCTCCACTTGTCTTGGTTAGTTTGGGTTGCTCTAACAAGGCACCATAGATGGAGTGGCTTATAGGCAACAGAAACCTATTTCTCATAGTTTTGGAGGCTGGAAGTCTGAGATCAGGGTGTCAGAATTTGGTGGGTGGGGGATTCTGGTGAACGACTTTTCTGAGTTGCAGATAGCTGACTTCTTATTGCAGCCTCACAGGGTGAGAGAGCAGCTAGGTAACTCTCCAGCCTCTTCTAAAGGCCTTAATCCCATTAATAAAGCCTCTATCTGGAAGACCTAATTACCTCCGGAAGGCCCTGCCTCCTAATACTCTGGTGTTGGGGCTTAGGGTTTCAACATGGATTTGGGATGGTTACAAGCATGCTATGGCTCTGCTCTTTCCCCATCCTTAAGTTAAGGCCAGGAGGGTATTTCTATGGCATAAATCTGGTCTTGCCATGTTCCTGCTTTACGCCTCTCTTGGGCTTTCCATTGTTCTTGGGATAAAGTTAAAAACTTTTTAATAAGCTAACTAAAGCTGTGAGCAACCCTGACCCAGGCCCCATCTGGAGCCCTGGGCGCAGGATCTGTTTGTGAGCTTCCTTCCTCAGGCCTCTATCCACCTTTCCCCATTGCAAGTGTCTAAGACGACGTGTCTCTTCTCTCTGTAGCTTCTCGGGGGAACACCTGGTGTGGGCTGATGAATCTGCCTCAGTGCTGCTTGCAGAGTGCCTACCAAGCCATGTTCATGCTTACCACCTCCTATACAAATTGCTTCTTGTGTTCATTTTTTATTTATTTATTTTTCATTTTTGAATAAATTTTTTTTATTGGTGCATTGTAATCATACATCTTTGTTAGGTATAAGATAGTAGAAGCATACATGCACACATCTCTCATTTAACCCTTCCCCAATTCCCTCCTCCCTCCCTCCTTCTCATGTTCAGTTTAGTGATTGACTTTTATATGTTTGTGAAAGTACATCCTGTGCATTAGGGTGCTTCCCCCCCCATCCCCTTCAGTTAAATCATCTTTGCTCATCCAAGGTTTCTCCTTCTTCATCTAGAGAGTCCCTCTTATGACCTACTTTCTCCCTAGCTTCCACATATTAGGAAGAGCATACAATTTTTAACTTTTTGTGACTGGCTAATCTCACTTAACATAATGTTTTTTAGTTCCATCCATTTCCCTGCAAATGACATGGTTTTGTTCTTCTTTATGGCTGAGTAAAATTCCATTGTGTACATATCCCATAGTTTTGTAATCCATTCATCTGTTGATGGACATCTTGATTGGTTCCACAGTTTGGCAATTGTGAATTAAAAATCAGTCCTTAAATTCATTTGGAACAACAAAAAGCCCAGAATAGCCAAAGTAGTTCTTAGCAACAAAACCATGCAGGAGACATCACAATACCTGACTTCAAACTATATTACAAAGCTACAGTAATAAAAACAGCATGCTATTAGCACAAAAACAGACACATAGATCAATGGAGTGGAATAGAAGATTCAGAAATAAACCCACACACTTACAGTCAACTGATTTTTGACAAAGGTGCCAAAAACATACACTGGAAAAAAGACAGCCTCTTCAACATGGTGTTGGCAAAACTAGTTAACCATACAAAAAAAAAATGGAAATAAACCCCCCTTTATCACCCTGCACAACAGTCAATTCAAGATGGATCAAAGGCCTGGAAGTCAAGCCAGAGACCTTGCAGCTACTTGAAGAGGGCATAGGTCCAACACTTCAACACTTGTGTTCATTTTTATCCTCTTTCAGCTTCTCATTTAGGAAGTTGCCAGTGACTCAGAGCAACACAATTTAGAGTTCAAGGGTGTTTGACTTAGAGAAGTAGTGGGTCCAGGCAAGCGGTGAAGTATTAGCTGGAGAGCAGTGTCCAGGGGACAATAATTTATCAGCCTCACACACACAAAATTCTTTTCATTCCATAAAAGTTACTACAAATGAAAGGGCTTAAATGCATACATATATACATATTATTAGCTAATCAGATGAAGAACAGCCGAGAGAATGGATTACAGGCGACAGTAATAAAAATGTAATTCTTATAAATTTGACGTAACTGTTACCTGCATTGGCAGATGCTTCATTTCTATGATGGTCACTGTGTAACAATGAACATATGTAACTTTCATGGTTTTATTTGTTCAATTGTAAGATGAGGTGGTTAAAAAAAGTCAACTTTGTTGGGCATTGTGGTGCATGCTTGTAACCCAGTACTTAAGAGGCTGAGACAGGATGATCACAGGTTTGAGGGCAGCCTTAGCAACTTAGTGAGAGACCCCTGTTTCAAAATAAAAGTAAAATAGGACTGGGGATGTAGCTTGGAGGTAGAACAATTCTGGGTTCAACCTCCAGTACAAAAAAAAAAAAAATCAACCATATCATCCTATCCAGCTCTAAATTCAGTAATTTTTTTTTATTTTTTAGGGAGTTGAATCAAAATTATCCTGCTCCCTGACCACCACTTCCTGTCTTTCCAACTCTGACTTTAATAATTCTTCCACAGTATGAGACCTACAATCCACTGATCCTTGAATCATTTCCCTGTCCATCACAACCTCATGTCTGTCCTTAACCAGTTTTTGCCCATGCCAAACACAATAATTTGGTTGGCATTTTAAAAGAAACATGAGGAAATAAAATCATACTAAATCTTAGAGCTTAATATAATAACCATAATCAAACTATCAAATTCCTGCAATTTAGGTGTATCTCAAACAGGTGGCAGGAATGTGCTGTTACCATGCAATTCAATTAAAAAAGTCATATGGAATAAAAGGATTCATCTATTTTTCTCATATTTTATTACTGAATATATAACTCTACAAAGAAATTCAGAAACCTTGCACAGCAAGGAGCAATCTGGGAATATTCTTACTGATGATGATCACCTTTTATTTATCTAGGAAATATGAACTTGATGTTTGAGGTGCTTTTGAGGGGATTTTCTAGATATTAAATTTTGCTTAATGGAAAACTGCATATGGTTATCAGTTTGAAATGTTTTCTGTGTTTAGAAATCTCTCATATATAATTTCAGGCATCTTTGCCTTAAAATTTGCCTTCTATATTGAAGAGACTAAGAAACCTCCAAATAGGGGCATGCAGATGGTATTGGCTTACTTTGAATTTTATTGCTCCCAGTCTGCATTTCCATTAGGGTGCAAAGAATTTTGGGCTGCCTGAAAAGCCCTCTCTTGACTCTTCAACCTTTCCTGAGCCCTTCTCCACGGAAGTAGCTTGATCTTGGCCAAAGATTATCATTCTCACTTTGTAAACATTTACTTTTAGTGCTCTAATTTCCCATTAGACTGATGAAGGAAAAAGTTTCTCGAGTAGCTATATACTGCCTTCTGATTCAATGTTCTCTATAATGCTTGCTTTTTTTTGGATATTACTGTTTCTGCTATTGTTAAAACCTCACTCCTATCACACCTCATTTCTCTTGTCTGCCCTAAAGCTATTTCCTCTAGAGAACACTATCAGTTTTTGTCTATTTCCCACAACCATTAAATCTTATTACCTGTAACTTTTTCCCTTACACGTACATTTTTCTTTCAAGTGATTTAAGATCTGACTATGCCTCTATAGCTTTACCCTTTGTTTGAAAATTTCTCCACTGAAATGCTATTGTTTCAATTTTACAATATCTGAGGATTTAAAATATCACAAGATGGTTATAAGTAAGGTCAATATCAGGACTTTTCTGTTCTATATATTAAATTCCATAAGACTATCAAATTATATGCAGATATTTCTAATTGCAAGGGATGGAGACTGTTAGTGAAATTAGATGCATTTTTCTTAATTTATAAAACAAAACTGTTGAATATTGGAGTAAAGCACAGGTGGCATATTCAAATTAGCAGACATCTTTAATTTAAAAAATGAAGATGGGAATATGTATAAGAATTTCTTAAATCCATTTGATTCTTTTCCAGACCACCAAATTAAACGATCCTGCGTATCATCACATGTCAATTAACATAGCTCTGCTTCTGCAGCACAGAATGGTTTTTCTCTCTGCTGTTGATCTCCTGTTTTTGAATAATTCACTATGGCTTTTTGCATCCAACTCTATTTGAAAGTCTCAAGTTTCAAAAAAGGTTTCTTAATTTTAGAAAATCTGTATGTTTAATTTCTGTTAATAAATGCTTTTTGGAGACATAGTTTAGACAGACATGGAAAATGCGCCTGTGGATAAAGAATATTGCTTCATATATTTAAAAAATGTTTAGGAGTAATAAAGACCAAAAATTCAAGTTCTTGGTGGTAGAAATGAACTAATGTACATACTTGGCACATACTCCATGAAGGCAGTTGTGAAAGGAACTGTCTTTGCTTGTTAACACATTTCTATTGGTATTGCTGGTTCAGACTGGTCCATGCAGCATTTTTATTTTCCAGTACAAGAAAATATATGTATTTATCTTGAATGATGATGAACTGGAGTGACTCTGTGTTAAGGAGAGAGTGAAAGGGTAGCACAGAAAGAGGAAATTGCGAGGGCAGGGCTGAAAGTATTGGAATGGAATTCTGAGATGTGGGCTCCTCTGGGCTTTGTAGATCTGAACCTGTGTCCATGTGGACTCTGTAACTCTGTGAACAGAGGATGGGCTGCAGAGAACCTCTCTCCACAGTGAGCTACAACCTGCACTCAACTCCCTCTAGAAGTAATGCAAAGGCTAAGCATTTTCATGATATATGTCATTGAAAAGATTAAGCGGAAAACAATTTAGGAGATCTGTCTAAAATTAACTCTGTGGCAGTGTTCCTATACATTAAAATTTCAAGGGTCATGATAATTACTTGTCATGGTTCACCGTATGTACTAATCACTCAGGGAAAGAATAAGCCTGCCTCTCCTTTGGTGTCGCAGTGTGAAGGGTGGTTAGAAATAATTAACAGAGAAAGGTACCACTAAGCCTTTATTCTCCTAATGATGTGGATCTGGAACATTCCATCTTTTAAGTGACCTCTTGCTCTTTAAAAACAAAAGTACCTAAAACTCATTTTTATGAAAAAAGTCTTCACTGGATTGCTAAGATCCTTCAACAAACCTATTTAGCAGACGAAGTTTGGTCAGAATTTCTTCTCCAGATAAAATAAAATCATTTATTTTAATTTGCCATAAACTGTTTTGGAAATTTATTTTTAGTCAAAATAGAAAATATAATAGTTTAGATGGTATGCAGTACCATAAGAATGGATAGATACATCAAGGGAATAAAGGAGATCTCCTAGAAACAAATATATACAAAATTCACTTTACTTATAATGGAAGAAGTGTCACAGTGGAGAAGGAAAAGATTAATAAATTTTTGTGGGATAAGTGGCTAAATGTGAAGAAAAATAATTTGTAGTAATTATCTCCCTGCATTCAACCAACAAGAAATTCGGTATATACTAGGGCTAGTTGTAAAAATTAAGGCCCCCAAGATTCTAAATAAAAATGTGATTAGTTTTAGAAAACCAATTTGAAGGTGAGCTTTTAAAAGCTTGTATAAAACAACACAGAAAAGGTAATAAAAAAATTTCTATGTGATCCAAAGGACTACACCAAAATATAAAAGGTATACCAAAACCTGGTTAAATAAATATAGCACAGTCAATAATAGGGTGACAGTCATAGACTAACATCCTTCAAATCTTTGAGAAAAGCATTATGATCCCAATTAGCAAACTGGCAATAACACTACTAGAAAAGTTACAAAGAAGGAAATTATGGGTAAATATATTTTACCTGACCAGCAATCAAGTCAAAGCAAATTAAGAAAAATAAACTATTTTATTAACAAAATAATTGGACTTGTAATAAGTAAATAATTTTGCACACTGCACAATGTGCAGAGAATAAAAATAAAATTTCAATATACTTTGGAAATATGCATCATGTGCTTCAAAAATAATTGGTATTGCCTGACTCAGTCATCATACCATTATGAATCCATCCTTAGTAAGTGATCTGTGGTAAGGAAAAAAGCTTATGTAAGCCATATGTAAGAGAAAAGTAATCTGAAATCTATTAGGAAGGATGGCAGTTGCAGGGAAATTGTGGTACATGTACAAGCTGGAAGAGTAGATGGACATTAAAAATAACTTTTTAGGAGAACATCAAGTATCAGGAGAAAATACTTTGGTTAAAAAGTAAGTGAAAAATCAGGACACAAAATGATCTCCTCTATAATGTCTCAGTACATAAGTGTGAGGATATTTTCCCTCATGTAGTATTACCCATCAACAAATGGAAAAGAAACCGTGCATGCATATTAATTAAAAAAGCAAGTTGTTAGTATTTGAACCTTATAATTTACCATTGAAAATGAACAGAACATCCAAGGAGAATATCTCAACCTTATTCTGTTTTGGAAGCAAGGACAGGATTGATGGGATTTGGGTGGTGTAGACAGGGTAAGCACAGTCTCATTTTAAAAAATAAAGACATCAACGAGAAGACAAAAACATTTCCCAGAAAGTTCATTTAACCTTTTTCTTCTGTAGTAATGGAGATTGAACCCAAGGGCATTCTACCTCCAAGCTACACTTCCAGCCCTCCTTAATTTTTTTTTCTTTTTTAAATTTCAAAACAGAGTCTCCCTAAGTTGCCACAGTTCACTCTTTTTCATGCTTCCTCCTCTCCTTTGGCCTTTCCTTTTGCTATCTTTTTTCTTGGTTCTATTTTGTTGATCCTCCAATGACCCAGATCATGTTTCATAAACCTTTTTTGTTTATCAAGAATTTTCATCTGTGGTCTCTTAGTTAACTGAGAAAAAGGAAACCAACAGTTTCAGACCTGACTGGGCCTCACTTTTTTATAAATGTATTTTCAAAAACTCTCATCACAGAAGCAGTACAATTCCAAATCTTTCTCCCATTATCCTGAACTTTGAAGCAGGCTAATCTACACTTTCACTCTCTTCTCCTAGAATGCTCTGCCCTTATTACCCTACTATCTTCTGCTTTCCAGTTTGAGTCTCATTCTTTTTTCCTTTTTGCTCTGAATGACCTCCTACGGTGACTGTAAGACCAGAATATGGTAGTTAAGAACTTACAGGAAAGCATCAGGACTCAGAATTCCTCAGTAAAAGAATGCCAAAGGAGACTTCTTTTAGAGTGGGTTTCTATAATACTTAAATTTTTGACAGCCGTGAAATGAACCTCGGCTATAATTTTGACAGATGGCTCTGTGACCCATGACCATGAGTGGGAGGTCCTCAGAATTCCAGGAGCATCACACTTTTACAAATTGGAAGACCTTAAGTAATTTTGGGTATTCTCTTCAGTTGACCATAATTTATCATCCCAACTAGTGCACTAAGAATAGAAGTATGTGCTATTAAAAATTATAGCGGGACAGCAAGCAAAAAGAACGGTTTGGATAAATTTTCCTACCTCGTACTGTGTATTTGTTAAAAATATAGGATCCTGGATTTCTGATCTTGTGAGTTGAATCTGTGCAACTAATGTCTAGACTGTGCATGATAAACAGGCTCCTTGGTATTAATGGGGGTTTGAGAATCACAAATTTAAAAGGATTTAAAAATACCTAGATATTTCTTTGTAATCATCTCCAACAATCTTCCTCTACATATTTAATGGAGATCATCATCAACATAGTTTACTGAGTAAATAATCAATTTAAGGTACCTTTAGGGTATAGTATGCAAACAAAGTTAAAACTTACTTTATAACTGACATTTCCAGTAATGCATTTATACCCATGATAGTACCCAATTCAAAGATATGGTTTAAATACTACTAAAGAAATATGGGAGTATTGGTCTTCAATATTTTTCAGAGCAAGTATATGACATTTCAGTTACATTGTGACCTCCTTCACAAACTCTCATTAGGTACTGTACTATAATTTATAAATAACCTCATAGAATTGCTGAAAAACAGAATTTTGGAACTCTATTGTCTATATTGAGACTAATCTAAAAAACTTAAGTTTTATAAATTAATCACATTTTTTGGTTTTTATTGTTCTTTGTTCTATTTTACTTTTGTGGTACTAAGGATAGAACCCAGGGGTGGTCTACCTGTAAGCTATACCCCCAGCCCTTTTAAATTTTGTTTGTTTGTTTTGAAACAGAGTTTTATTAAGTTGCTGCGGCTGGTCTTGAACCTATATTCCTCCTATCTCAGACTCTTAAGTACTTGGATAACAGGAGTATACTACCAGGCCTGGCTTAAATACATTGTTTAAACACACACATACACACCTACACACACACACACACACACACACACACACACACACAC
>PVLC010016888.1:0-34750 GCA_004027655.1 Graphiurus murinus
TTTTTTTTTTTTTTTTTTTTTTTTTGCGGTACTGGGGATTGAACTCAGAGGCATTCTACCTCCAAGCTATACCCCCAGCCCTAGTTTTTATTCTTTATTTTGAAACAGGGTCTCACTAAGTTGCGGAGTGACTCACTAGGTAGCTGAGGCTGGCCTCGAACCCGGATCCTCCGGTCTCAGTCTCCCAAATGCTGGGATTACAAGTGTTCGCCACCACGCCTGGCTCAAAATTTTTGTTTTGAAACAGGGTTGCTGAGAGTCTCGCTGAATTGCTGAGACTGCCTTCCTGTCTCAGCCTCCCAAGTACTGGGATTATAGGCATGCACCATCAAATCCAGCCTTAAATATTTAAATTCTTAATTGTCATTAAAGTATTACATCAATAAATCGACAGTGTGAGGCACCTCTTGGGTGTAAAGTACTAAGGTCTTTGGGAAAGGAGGATGATAGCAAACTGAATCCACCTGTCTATGCTCCTGAGGCTGTTTCTGGAACTGGCATACCTGAGCAAGTGCCTGGCGATGGTGGACCTATCCACAGTGACTCTGGAAGAGGGCAGCACCACGGGGTCAGACATCAGCGTGCTCATGATGGGATCAAGGAACTCATCACAGGCATCAGCATAGGTCTCCTCTTCCTGTTGCTGGAGGTCTGCGAGAGACTAAGAACACAGCCCTGGCAGTTACAGTGGATTCATAGGGCAGCTGAATTCAGAAATGGCCACACATATTAATCCTGGTCATTAATAACCCTTGACGGTGATAGTGATAAATCCTGGCTTTCTTTTTTAAGGAACAAGACAAGATAGTTTTTTTTTTTTTTTGTGGTACTGGGGATTGAACCTAGCATTTTACCTTTGAGCTACACCCCTAGCCCGATTTTATTTCTTATTTGGAAACAAGATCTCCCTAGATTGATGAGTCTCACTACTTGCTGAGGCTGTCCTTGAACCTGTGATCCTCCCATCTCAGCTTCTCAAGTACAGGGATTACAGGCATGCACCACCATGCCCAGCTGCAAGATAGATCTTTTAGGAGCAAATCTGGTATTGTGCCCCAATGCTGAACAGGTCCTGACAGTCACGAATGGAAACAGGTTTTACTGTTAGCAGAAGCAGCATGGCATCTAGAATATCTTTCTGCAGCAGTTCTGTTGTAAATGCCATAATTCAGAAAGGATGAGGCAGGGGTGATGATTTGCACAATCACAGAGCCGTCAGGCAGTCTGTGTATGAAAAGCAGTTTCCGGTTTGGGGTACAAATAGGTACAGGAATTAAATGGCGTTTTCAGCCAGGCGTGGTGGTGTAGGCTTGTCATCTCAGTACTTGGGAGACTAGAGGATCTGGGTTTGTGGCCAGCCTCAGCTACTTAGTGAGGCCCTCTGCAACTTAGTGAGACCCTGTTTCAAAATAAAGAATAAAAATAGGACTGGGGGCTGGGGGTGTAGCTCGGAGGTAGAATTCCCCTAGGTTCAATCCCCAGTGCCACCAAAAAAAAAAAAAAAAAGCTTTTTCTCTTTGGTACTGGGCATTGAATCCAGAGGCATTCTACCTCCGAGCTACACTAGGTTGCTGAGAGTCTCACTAAGTTGTAGAGGCTGGCTTTGAACCTGTGATCCTGTCTCCACCTCCCAGGTACTGGGATTACAAGCATGCGGCACCACGTCTGGCTAAAAATAGCTTTAACGTTTTATTCCTGTACAACTCTAGACCCTGAGAGAGCCATCTGGTTAAGCTCGAGGCCTCGAATGAAGCCCAATCAATAAAAAAGAAACAGTGAGGGAAGGCTGATATCAATAAGGATTGTTTAACTGTACACCTGTAATCCCAGTACTTAGGAGGCTGAGACAGGAGGACTGCAAGTTTGAGGGTAGTATCAGCAAGTAGTGAGACTCATCAACCTAGCAAACCCTGTTTCCAAATAAAAATAAAGTAGGGCTGAGGGTGTAGCTCGGAGGTAGAATGCCCCTGGGTTCAATCCCCAGTGCCACACACACACATACATACATACACACACACACACACACACACACACACACACACACACACAAAGGAATGTTTATTATTAATCTTTTTTTTCTTCCTTTTTTGATATTGGGGATTTAGCCCTGTGGCATTCGGGTCTTGCTAAGTTGTTGAGGCTGCCTTGAACCTGAGATCCTCCTGTCTCAGCCTCCCAAGTACTGTGATTATAGGCGAGTGCCACCATGCTGGGCTTGCTATTAGACTTCTGAACTATGTTTTTCTTCTTTACCACTTCTGAGGGAACTCTGTCATACAGCAACCAAAGGGATTAGCTAATATTTAAAATGCATGCCTAATTAAGTGTGAGCTATCTACCAATTACAAATGTAGAGAAAATGAATAAAAATCAGTGGCTGAAAACTACGCATTTTTAATTTCTTTCTAAAAATAGTTCTGCATCAACAGATTTTCAAATTTATTGGTGACTCTAGGCATAAAGTTTTCATCAACTGTGAATGTGAACATTCTTTTCTTCTTTAACTTCTGTTCTTGCTTTCATGTTGAAAAGAGTAGTATTTAATAATAATATGGAAGTTCCAGTTATTGATTGACCAGGAAGAATCACCTGCTTCTAGTTTTTCAAAGCAATATTTTTTTTCTCCCTGAAACAGGGCAAGAAACAGCACAGCTAAGCTGACACTGATTGTTACAATCACTTTTTATTTTTGGTGGTGCTGAGGGTTGAACATGGGGCCTGACATGCTAGCAAGGGCTCTACCGCTGAATTACATTCCCTGCCCTTTTTATTTCATTTTGAGGCAGAGTCTTGCTAAGTTGCCCAGGATGGCCTAGAACTTGTGGTCCTCCTGCCTCAGCCTCCCAAGTAGCTGGGATTACAGGTGTTTACCACCATGCCTGGTAACAATGTGATTTTTACTGAACATATGAGGAAATAAATTCTCTTCCTCACCTTGATTCTCTCTGCCAAGTTGCTGAAAGCCACAATCATATTCCCTGGCTTATTTATTTTCTTCAGGACTCGGACAGTCTGTGCAAACAGAGTTGGGGAATAAGACCGTCCATCCTTGGGCACAGTGGCACAGAAATTCTCTTCATCCCTGGAAGGTCAGCATCAGAAAGAAACTGAACATCAGAGGGTACGTCAATGGGAAGATAAAAAATGGGTTATGGATGAATCATTGGTATCATTTATAAGCCACGGATGTTCTTTTGATCTAGAAAGACTTCTAATTTTCTGGGTAGGATGTCCATCAAAAGTATCTCAAAGGCCATAAAAGAATACAATTTTCCCAAAGAGTAGAATAAGCAGTAAAAAAACCTTATCTTTGCACAGATCAAGGCAAAATGTTGCAAATCCTAAACAATGTGCAACAAATCAAAATCTCCTTATATAAAACTCCAGAGGCTTCCTTCATCAATCAACCAGAAGTGGCCATTTCCTCTCTATTCCCACACACACAGTCACCCATCATTCTACTATCAACATGTGAGCACCCCCCCACTTGCCCAGGTGCAATCTCAGATACCCGAGGTTTAAGTAGATAGTGCAGATATCTGATACGAGCTGCTGGGGCTTGAAGTCAAATTCGCTGAAGTCCTTGACTTTTAAGGCGCCCATCTTGGGGCCCACCAGGTGCTGCAGGAAGTAGTTCAGCATGGAGATGATGCGCTCAGCCAGGAAGGGGTGCACGAAGAGTGATCTGATCTCTGGAAGAAAGCCAGTATCTCTGAAATCTCAAGCCATCCTGCCATCTTCTACTTATGTCTAGTTTACTTGGAGACCTCTGACTACTGTTTTTTAAAATTACATAAGTAATACACTTTCATTGCTGAAAATATACATAAGCAAAATAAAAAACAAAAAGAAAATAAAAACTATCACACAGATAAAACTGTTGACATTTCCACCATTACACAAAGTTCTATAGAATAACAATAATTTAGCTAACTTTTAATGGCCAAGAAGTTCTCTAATTTGTGATTGCATAATGAGTTATTTATTTTTTATCTTTTATTTTAGTTATTTTGCAGTACTGGGGATGGATCTAGGGCTTTGCTAGGCGAGTGCTCTACTATTGAGCTACAGCCCCAGCCTTTTTTTCTTCCTTTAGTACAGGGGATTGAACCCAGAGGTGTTCTACTTCTGAGCTACACCACTGGCCCTATTTTATTTTTGTGGTATTGGGGATTGAACCCAGGGGCATTCTATCTCCACGCTACACCCCCCAGCCCAATTTTATGTTTTGTTTTGAATCAAGGTCTCGCTAGGTTGCTGAGTCTTACTACATAGCTGAGGCTGTCCTCAAACCTGTGATTCTCCTGTCTCAGCCTGCCAAGAACTGGGATTACAAGTGTATGCCACCACGCCCAGCCTATTTTATTTTTATTTTGAAACAGGGTCTCATTAAATTACTGAGGGCCTTGCTAATTTGCCAAGGCTGGCCTTGAACCTGCAATCCTCTTGTCTCAACTTCTCAAGTACTAGGATTATAGGCATATGCTACCATGCCTGGCTCCTTTTTATTTTATACTTTGAGACAGGTTCTTGCTAAGTTTCACAGCCTGGCCTTGAACTTGTGGTCCTCCTGCCCCAGCCTCCCAGGTACCTGGAATCACACACCTGTGACATCGTGCCTGGCTGAAGCTTTTCTAGTGACTTGTTTTCCTCTTGGCTGTGGAGGATAGTGCCACAACAATGTGTGCTCTTAGTTTTGGTATGACTGATTCCCCTAAGTGAAGTGGACCTCGACTACTAAATTTCTAGGCACAGCAGGGCTTCCTGTCCTTACCTGAGGTCAGGAAGGCCAGGGTACCAATTGTTTCATTGGACATGATGTTATGGAAGCGTGCCAACTGTCCAAACATCTGCAGGCCAGCCTCCTTCTCCCGGCGGGCTTCTGGAGTCAGACTATCCCATTCACCTTGGTCCTTTTCGATCTGCTGAATCTTTATTTTACTCAAATACTACAGAAACCAGGGGTGGGATAGATAGAAGAACAGAAGTGCAGTTGAAGGAACAGGACACTTAAGAAGTCTTATTTAGCTGGGCATGGTGTACACATTTGTATTCCCAGTACTTGGGAGGCCGAGACAAGAAGATCACAGGGGCGAGGACAGTCTCAGCAAGTAGTGAAACTCTCAGCAATCTAGTGAGACCCTGTTTAAAAAAAAAATAGGGCTGGGGGTATAGCTCAGAGGTAGAATCTCCCTGGGTTCATTCTCCCCAGTACCCCCCCCCCAACAAAATAGGCTGGGGGGTAGCTCAAAGGTAGAATGTCCCTGGATTCAATCCCTGGTACCGACAAAAAAAAAAAAAAAAAAAAAATTACGGAAGGAGAACCATAATTCATTCTCTCTCATCATCCTTCCTGTGGTAGCAAACACTGCAAGAGTCTCATGAAGTGCCACCTGCTTCACTCTTTGGGTCGCAGCGCTCTTGCTTAAAAGGATCTGTTTATAATAGGTTTTCTCCTATCTTAAATCTTAAGAGTGTAGGATCACCGAGAGCAGATTGAACCTTTCTCACAAACCAAAACCAAATTATGTGGGTTGCTAGTCAACAAGAGGAGCCCTGTCCAGCAGGCTAACCCCAGGATTCACCTGTCCATCTCTCTTTGGGCCCTCATCCTAGCTTACTCTCATCACGGGGTTTTTATGGGAACAATTGGCAGCTCCATAGCGGATGGTTAAGGAAAAGATGCACTGCAGGAGCTGAGAGACACCCAGCTGTATTTTACACTTTGTGAAACCCATGTTATACAGTAGAGTTGAAAATTTAGGAGGTAGGAGACGGGATAGATGAAGAGTAATGATGACTCAGAAACTTTTTTTTTTTGTAGTGCTGGGGAATCAAACCCAGAAGCATTCTACCTCCGAGCTACACTCCCAGCCCCTTTTATTTTTTGTTTTGAAACAGGGTCTTGCTAGGTTGCTGAGAGTCTTGCTAAATTGCTGAGGCTGTCCTTGAACCTGCTGTGATACTCCTTTCTCAGGCTCCCAAGTACTAGGATTACAGGTGTGTACCGCCACAGCCGGCTTGGACTTGGAATCTTTTTATGAAAAAATAACCCAGAGCTGGAGATGTAGTTCAGAGGTAGAACCCTGGTTTAGCAAGCCCAAGGCCCTGAATTTGATCCACAGCACTGCAAACAAAACAAAAAAACCCCAGAGACTTTTTAAGTAGTAATGCAAAAATCAGAATTCTTAAGGACAGAAAGTTAAAAATCATTGTCTTTGCAGGGCTCAGTGACACACACCTGTAATCCCAGTATTTGGGGGGCTGAGTCAGGAGAGTCACAGGTTTGAGGCCACTGGATGGTAATTTAGCAAGATCGTGTTTCAAAATAAGAAATAAAAGGGGCTGGGGATGTAGCTCAGAGGTAAAATTCCCTTGGGTTCAATCGTCATACCATTTTAAAAGGAAGGAAAAACAAAATCACTTTTTTTTTTTAAGCTTTTTTTTAATTACTCAAAGAAGCTTCATTTATTTAGCTTCCTGACTCTGTGCTGGCCTTCAACATTTTCACAACGATTTTCTGCTCCTCGATAAGGAAAGCATACTTGATCCTGTCACGGACACATTTAGCACACATGGAACCACCACAGGCCCTGCTGACAAGTTTTTTTGTTTTAGGCAATCTCATAACAACCTTAGGTCTCACGGCTTGAACCCCATGAAGCTGGCCTGGGCACATACCACATGCAGGTTTTGGTGCTTTGCCAACCTTCTTGGTATAAAGGTAAACAATTCTGTTACCAAGGGCTCGGAACAGCCTAGTTTTGTTAGAGGCTGTATTGTAGGAAAGCCTACAATGATATGTCAAATACTGGACCATTTTGAGTGTCTCTAGACACCATTCCTGGAAGAGGAAAAAGAGAGGTCCCGCAAGTTCAAAGGTCAAATCAAAATCATTGTCTTAATGAATGACTGTTTCTGAGGTGTTGGGACAGAAAATGGTTGAAACTCACCGAGCAAAGTCAAGATCCTCTGATTTTTCTGTAGTGCTGGCCTGATATCTCCTGCCAGTGTGCCTTAGTTTGGCTTCACCACATTATCTGTTAACTCTGCCAAAGTGCCCATCCTAGACCATGAGGCTTCAATGATCCTAGTCTTGTCTGAAATGGAACACTGGCCTAGAAAACTCTCTAACCGCAAGCACGGAGGACACTACTGCTCATGAATTTGTGGTGGTCAAAACTTGTGCTGGGGCATAAGGGTTGCTCTATTATGATAAAAGGTCAAAATATGCACTGACGACTATTTGATGACATAGGAACAGTAAATTTTTTTCTTTTTTATACCTGTATGGCTTCATCCAAAAGGAAGATGGCATCGTTCATTAGCAGATTAAGAAAGCGGAGGAAAAGCGGAGGGTTCATGGCTTCTAAATTCTCAGAGGCATAGTCAGCCAAATTCTGTAAATCGCAGCCCAAGGGAAAACCATTTTAGTACTGAATCACAGCTCGCTGGGACTTATTCAAAGTGCACCTGGTTTGACCAGTCTCTCACCTTAACGCTTTCTCGATAGGTATCTGTCCCCCACATGTACCTCAGGATGGGATACATGGGACGGCGGTAATTAAACTTCTGCTCAAATTGATGGGGGTCACCTGAAGGAAGGCGAGAGTGAGAAGTCAGTCAAAGTGGTCTCTAAGAAAACAGGCAGGCAGCCGGGCATGGTGGCGCATGCTTGTAATCCCAGCATTCGGGAGGCTGAGACCGGAGGATCCGGGTTCGCAGCCAGCCTCAGCTACTTAAAGAGGTACTCCGCAACTTAGTGAGACTCGGTTTCAAAATAAAGAATAAAAAATAGGGCTTGGGGGTATAGCTTGGAGGTAGAACGCCCCTGAGTTCAACCTCCAGTACCGCAAAAAAAGAAAACAGGCAGGAGCTCATGTTTACCTGGAGTTGTTTTCTTCTATTTTGAGTATGTCAAGGCTACTAGGAAGTCTTCTGTAGGAGTTCCTAAAAGCCCAGAGTTGGGCGGAGTGCTTGCTCATCTGGTTAAAATGAAGCAATCTCTCAATCATGACACTGTCTTATTATCCACTATTTGCCATTTTGTGGCAGAGAAAATGAAAGATCTAGGTTTTAATTGGACAGCCTAACTGGAGTATGATTTGGCCAAATCAACATGGTTGATAAGTATTCTCAGGTATTTTTGGTGAGATAGACCTGGTTCTACCATTCATAGAATATAAATTGCTTAACCTTTTGTGCATCCATGTCCTCATATGTAAAGCGGGGAAAATTAAGTCAAATCTTTCAGATGGTGATAAATTAATGGTATAATGTAAAAAAGCAGCACTCAGCACCAACCCTAGCCCCCAGTAAGTATTCAGCGAATAACGACGGAACATTTCTCTGATGTTCATCATGTGGTTGAACTACTGACATTCCACTGGTGTCAACTTTTCAGTTCTAGATCTGGCTGCATGGCTCCTGTACCTGTAAACTCAATGTCCACAAAAACTTTGATTAGAGCTTCTGCAAGCTGGGCTGCATGTGGGAAGTTGCAGAACACACGTTTCCGGTGGAACACACTGGACACCAAGGGACTTGGGGTCTGATCCAGGTGCGGCATCACTGCTTCTAGCACCTCGGCTAGCTTGGCCCTTAGGTGGGGATTCTTCATCCTGCAACCAGGGCAGAAAGCAAAATGAATAGGTAAGTTCGACTCCCAAAGTGATGACTTTCTTCTCCCCACATAAGGAGCCAACACCTCCTATGGTACGATTATAGAACAAATCCCAAATTTTTGTCAATACAGGGTGATGCAGGGTACAGCAATGAATTCTTTTTTTTTTTTTTGCAGTAACTGGGGATTGAACTCAGGGGCGTTCTACCTCCAAGCTATACCCCCAGCCCTATTTTTTATTCATTATTTTGAAACCGGGTCTCACTAAGTTGCGGAGTGCCTCACTAGGTAGCTGAGGCTGGCCGCGAACCCGGATCCTCCGGTCTCAGCCTCCCGAATGCTGGGATTACAAGCGTGCGCCACCACGCCCGGCTAGCAATGAATTCTTGAGATGACAGCTTACCACATATGAGGGTGAGTAAGTATGTTTCAGTTTAATGCTTTGCCATTTAATGTTTTCAGTATAATAATGTATTACTAGCTGGTATGATGGTGTACTCCTGTAATCCCAGTACTTGGGAGGCTGAGACAGGAGGATCGTAGATTTGAGGACAGCCTCAGCAAGTAGTGAGACTCTCATTAATCTAGTGAGACCCTGTTTCCAAATAAAAATAGAATAGGGTTGGGGGTGTAGCCTGGAGGTAGAATGTCCCTGGGTTCAGTCCCCAGTGCAACACACACACACAGACACACACACGTATGCACACACGCGCACAAAAAATTGTATTATTCACTGTGTACTAGTCTGACAGATTCGTTTTGGATAAACTTGCCTTCTCAAGCTTTCTGAGGGTAAAAATCAGATTGTATAATTATTTTGCATTATCCATAATGCATATGATATGTGCCTGATCAATACTTGTTGACTTATGATTTCTTATTAGGTCAGCTCAGCTCAGTGAAGGGCTGGCTTCTATCTACTTTTCATTGACAGGGTTCAGGGAATTGTGGGTCACTTTCCTTATTGTGCAGCAAATGCTTACTTTGGTACATAGAATTTGTTTCCTTTGGCCTGCATACCAGAAAACCAGGGAAGCAATTCTAGAAGCCAGTGTCTTCCTTTAGGAAGCAGGGCTGGAAGCTATGAGTGAGAAGACTCGAGATCAGAACTAGCATTGACCGAGGTTCGCTGCTCATCCAACTCAGCAGAGCAAGAGCATGCTGTTATCACACAGGAGGTGGGAGGGCATCAGCAACTGGCTGCCCCTGCTAAGGCCATGGCACTGTGGTAACTGTCTAGCCAGGGTGCTGGTGCATGCCTATCATCTCAGCAACAAGGGCGACTGAGACAGGAGGGTCCTAAGTTCAAGGACTTAGCAAAACCTTGTCTCAAGGTAAAATACAAGAAGAGGGATTAGGGACATAGCTCAGTGGTAGAGCACCACTGGGTTCAATCCCAGTACCGGAAAAAAAAAAAAAAAAAAAAAAAAGTCAGTTAACTATGGTTACTATTTTAACCAGGGACTGGGACTAGCAGCAGAATTGCCATCATACACCTTATATGCAGGCTCAAATTCTCTGTGGCAAAGTCCTCTGCTTATTTTGCCTCTCAACAGTGGGATTTTGGGCTACTCATAGGATGGTCAGCTGATTCATTAATGTTAACGTAACTTCTGAAGAGCACCCTTATGATTCAGGCTTATTTCTTGGTTTAGAAGTCTGCGGAATGTTTTGCAGCTCTAAAGAGGGACAGAGACAAGCTTTCAGCACTTCACCTTTCAATGCTTCCAGTGAAAATGGTGATAAACTGAAGGACATGTTCCAGGGAATCTGCTGATGTCTCCAAGATGTCATCAGCAAAGCGGCGGAGAAAAATGAGGAAATCACCCAGGTTATCTGCAAAAAATTCTGAAAAAGAAAAAAGTCAGTGGAATTAGTTAAACATCTGTTTATTGGTACTAAACAACATTTAAATTCCACCCTTTCATGTTATTTAATGAAGGCTAAAAAAAATCCAAAGGTCTTATTGGTACCAGGGATGGAGATAAGTAAATAAGTATAGAATATCCTTTAAATGTCTGTCAATTTTTATTTTTATTCAAGTAAATATATGAATAGTCATGACATGAAATAGTTACACGCCAGCGTCTGTGAACGGTATTAGGTTACAAGGTTGACACAAGACCGCCCTAATTCAAACAACCCTTACAGTATCTGAAGAACACGCACGGAGGCTTTCTCTTCAGACCACTATGGTAGCCAGCTGCCTGGAGGGCCCTCTGGGACTCCTGACCCCCTGGTGTTCACGCCCTTGCTACAAGATGCACCCTGAAGTACACCGTGGAAGCCGTGACATGTCGCTTCTAAGATTATAGCTTGTACCTTTTCTTTTGGCCACTTGCTGCCACATTAGTGATACAAGGAAACATGCAGAGCCCAGGAAAGAGGCTGCTGGTCAAAGTTCAAGCAGTGAAGGCCTGTCAACAACCACACCACCATGCTGGCAAGTAGATACTCCAGCCTTAGTTGAGTCCTCAGATTCTAATGGCCCCGACAGACAGCTTGGCTGTAACCATGTGAGGTACTCAGATTTGGAACCATGCAGCAGAGTGTGCCTAAATTCCTGACCCACAGGAATGTTTGCTGTTTTAAGTTGTTATGCTTTAGGGTAATTTGTTACACAGCAATATCTGACCAATAGAGTGATCAAAAAGATTTAACTTGATTTGATAGGTAATATCTCTGGACCCCTCACCAACATACACACACACACACACACACAATCTCCTTTCTGGATTAACTGACATGAGATAATTTTTTTTTCTTTAAAAAAAGCACAGGGTGCCGGGCATGGTGGTGCATGCTTATAATCCCAGTACTTGGGAGGCTGAGACCGGAGGATCTGGGTTGGAAGCCAGCCTCAGCTACTTAGTGAGGCCCTTGGCAACTTAGTGAGACCCAGTTTCAAAATAAAGAATAAAAAAGGATGTAGCTCAGAGATAGAATGCCCCTGGGTTCAATCCCCAGCCCCCCCCCCCAAAAAAAAGCCAGGCATGGTGGCACATGCTTTTAATATCAGTACTTGGGAGGCTGGGACAGGAGGATCGCAGGTTCCCGGCCAGCCTTAGCTACTTAGTGAGGCCCTCCACAATTTAGTGAGATCCTGTTTACAAGTAAAGAATTAAAAATAGGGCTGGGGGTATAGCTCAGAGGTAGAATGCCCCTGGGTTTCATCCCTAGTACTGAAAAACAAAAAACAAAAAACACAGTGTGAATTAGAATTAGACAAATTTATAAGTTGAATGACAAACAGTATTAATGACAGAAACTAACAGCTGTGAGGACCCTGACTGTATTTGATGTGGTTTTTTTTTTTTTTTTTGCGGTACTGGGGATTGAACTCAGGGGCATTCTACCTCCAAGCTATACCCCCAGGCCTATTTTTTATTCTTTATTTTGAAATAGGGTCTCACTAAGTTGCAGAGGACCTAAGTAGCTGAGGCTGGCTGCGAACCCGGATCCTCCGGTCTCAGCCTCCCAAATGCTGGGATACAAGCGTGCGCCACCACGTCCGGCTATATTTGATGTTTTTGTTTTTGTGGTACTGGGAGTGGAACCAAGGGCTGCCTACTTCTGGGCTATACAACCAGCCCTATTTTATTTTTTATTTGGAATAGGGTCTTGCTAAGTTGCTAAGGAGCCTAAGTTGCTGAGGCTGACTTTGATGTATTTGATGTTCTGAAGACTGTTTTCTGATATGCACATTTGGAGGGACCCAAGGTGGGGGAACGCAGAACCCTCATATTCTGATCACAGGTATCCTATACATTTGAGTTATTTCTCCAAAAACAATAGAATGATGACTAAGGAAGGGTATTTGGAGGATTAAACTTCCAAAGTGACCCAGTTAAACTTAGATGGCTATAAATAGGGAGTTCCCAAGGGAGAGCCTGCTTACCTGGTACGTAAGCCAAAGAACTGTAGCCATCTGGCAAAGGAAAAGTTAGCTCCATTGGCTGCGAGCCCTCATTGCCGATGGCCAGTTGAACTAGCAGAACAGCCATGGACACCTGCAAATTTAGGCAGTTTTGTAGCATCTGTGGCTCAGTCATGGCCGTCTTGGTCGAGAGATAGATGGTCATCAGCCGTTCAAACTGCTCACGGAGATTGTCAGCGGCAGGGCTGGAGCTCTGCTGAGCATCCCGCCAGGCAACCTGCAGCCGATGCAGATTTTGGTTGATTTTGACCATCTGATCATGCAACCTGCCCCCAAGAAAGCAGAAGAGACTGAGTCAGGAAGGCTCCTAAGAGGACAGTGTAGTTTAGACCATTCCAGAAAAAGAAATCCTCATTTATTTATTCTAGTATTCTCTTTAAAGGCATAGGGAGTTATGGGTGTGATGACACAGAAGGCACTCACAAACTGCTGACAGGACAGAGGCAAGGCACACAGCACTGGGGAACTGTCACCAACTACCAGCATGACAGAAGCTAAAGACAAAGAGCAGCTTTCAGCCAAAACTGCCACCCAAAGAGCAAGGTACAGAGTGGGCTGTTATATGTAAAATAAACCACTGAGCAAAGAATCAGAAGCCCAGGGGGAGAGTTTTATATGACACGAGTACAAAGATCATGGTGGACTTAACAGGTTTTATTTTTTTTTTTCTTGTGGCACTGAGGATTGAAACCAGGAATATTCTATCTCTGAGCTAAACTCTCAGCCCTGTTTTATCTTTTGTTTTGAAACAGGGTCTCGCTAGGTTGCTGAGACTGGCTTTAAACCAAGATTCCTCCTGTCTCAGCCTCTGGATGGTCTTTTACAGTTAGTAGAATACTAAGTTGCTGAGAAGGGGTTCTAGATTAGTAATGACCACACCTAAACTAGTCACCATCTAGGAGGCAACCTAAAAGCAGCTTCAAGTACTCTGTTCTGTTGCTTAATATAAAATTAAATTATTCTTCACAAAGGCTCATCCAAGTATCCTCGCTGAAAGGAAGACCTATAAGCTGGGTGTGGTGGCGCATGCTTGTAATCCTAGTACTTGGGAGGCTGAGACAGGAGGATCACAGGTTTATGGCCAGCCTCAGCAAGTAGTGAGGCCCTCCACAACTCAGTGAGACCCTGTTTCAAAATAAAGAATAAAAAATAGCACTGGGGATGTAGCTTGGAGGTAAAATGCTGCTGGGTTCAATCCCCAGTACTGCAAAAACGAAAACAAACAAACAAACAAACAAAAAAACAAAGGAAAGACCTATAATTCAAGGCTATGATTAACTGATTTTATGTGTATAGTCCCAAATCATCTCCTTTGGTCCTATAGATAATGTCTAGGGCTAGACACTGGGAAACTAGATGCCGTGTGTGTGTGTGTGTGTGTGTGTGTGTGTGTGTGTGTGTGTGTGTGTGTTAGTTACTAGGAATGGAACTCAGGGGTGTTCTACTTCCAAGCTAACCCCCAACCCAATTTTACTTGTTCTTTGGTGTTAACAGGGATTGAACCCAGGGGTGTGCTACCTCTGAGCTATACCCCCAGCCCTAATTTATGTTTATTTTGAAACAGGGTCTCACTAAGTTGCCGAGGCTGGCTTTGAATCTGCGATCCTCCTGTCTCAGCCTCCCAAGTACCTGGACTATAGGTGTGTGCTACCACACTTGACTCCACTTTTACTTATTTTTGAAACAGGGTCTCACTAAGTTGCTGAGACTAGCCTTGAACCTGTGACCCTCCTGTCTCAGACTCCCAAGTACTGGAATTACAGGTGTGTGCCATCGTGCCTGGCTTCTTTTTATTGAGACAGGACCTCACTAAGTTGCCCAGGATGGCCTCGAATTTTCAATCCTTCTGCCTCATCCTGAGTAGCTGGGATTACAGAGGGGTGCCACTGCATTTGGCTGATATTCTATTTTGTGTTTGAATCTAGATCGTTAAACAGATTACAGATATGCTAAACTTCTATTGTCTCATTTAAAATGTCATACTTGCAATCCTAGTACTTGGAAGGCTGAGACAAAAGTTACAGGACTGAACCCAGCCTCAGCAACTTAGAGAGACTCTTAGCAACCCAGCAAGACATTGCTTCAAAACAAAAAATAAGCTGGGTATGGTGGTGTATGCCTGTAACCCCAGAATTGGGAGACTGAAACAGGATGATTACAGGTTCAGGGACAGACTTAGCAACATGAGATCTTATTTCAAGATAAAAAATAAAATAGAGCTGGGGTGTAACTTGGAGGTAGAATGTCCCTGGGTTCAACTCCCAGTACAACAAAGAAAAAAAAAAAAAAAGAGCCAGGTGGGGTGGCACATGCTTGTAATCCCAGTACATGGGAGGCCGAGACAGGAGCATCACAGGTTTACAGCCAACCTCAGCGACTTATCAAGGCCCTCAGCAACTCAGTGAGACCCTGTTTCAAAATAAAAAATAAAATACGGCTGGGAGTGTACCTCAGAGGTAGAATGCTCTTGGGTTCAATTTCTAGTATGACAAAGAGAAAAAGAAAGAAAGGGCTGGGGGTATAGTTTGGAGGTAGAATGCTGCAGGGTTCAATCCCTAGTACCACAAACAAAAATAAAGATGTCAAGATGGGGATAGAAAAACTCTCCAATAAATATATAATTTCGTTTTTCCAATAATTTGCTGGAATTTTGAAAAATGCTCTGTATTAATTTAAGTATCCTGAGAAGGCATTAAAAGTTGCTATTCCTGAGCCGGGCGTGGTGGCGCACCCTTGTAATCCCAGCATTCGGGAGGCTGAGACCGGAGGATCCAGTTTCGGGGCCAGCCTCAGCTACCTAGTGAGGCACTCCGCAACTTAGTGAGACCCTGTTTCAAAATAAAGAATAAAAAATAGGGCTGGGTGTATAGCTCGGAGGTAAAATGCCCCTGAGTTCAATCCCCGGTACTGCAAAAAAAAAAAAAAAAAAAAAAAAGTTGCTATTCCTAATACCTCTTCCTATAGACTAGAACCATGACTGAGTTGCTATTTTTTCCTTTTATTTATACTGGTAGTAATACTCAGGTAAATAAGAGGGGGGTATGTGGTTAGCCAGAACTAGACCCTGTTGCTAGAAATTACACGCTTTAGCTGGGCGTGGTGGTGCACATCTATTGTCCTAGTACTTGGGAGGCTGAGACAGCAGGATTGCAAGTTTGAGGCTAGCCTCAGCAACTTAGTGAGACCCTGTTTCAAAATAATAATAATAATAATGATGATGATAATAATAATAATAAAAGGTCTGGGAGTGTAACTCGGAGGTAGAATGCCCCTGGGCTTAATCCCCAGTACAAAACAAAAACAAAAAAAACACCAAAAAAAGAAAAAAGAAAAAAAATTATATTCTAGTTCTCAAGTCTTCACACTTCTAGAATCCTTCTTATGTTAGATACAAACATCTTTTGTTGTCACACTGGTCTCATTAGAATCCCTTAGCAAATAGTCTTACTTTTTGCCAATTTTGCTTCTATGCTATAAAGTAAAGCTTTGTCTTTTTTTTTTTTCATCAGTAGTAGTAAGAAATGAAAAGTCAAGGACAGAAAGTGAAATATAAAAGGAAAATAATTCCATTTTTCCAGATGATGATAGGAAGATAGTGATTTCACACTTTGTAAAATGTAGAGAAAAACATTAATGTATCCTAATTCTAAAAAGTTCACAGGTCAAGCTGGGTGTGGTGGTACAAGCCTATAATCCCAGTTCTTGTTTTCAAGGCCAGCACATAAGTAACTTAGACCTTGTTTCAAAATTAAAATAAATAAGCTGGGTGTGGTAACGCACGCTTGTAATCCCAGTACTTGGGAGGCTGAGACAGGAGGATTGCAGGTTCTCGGCCAGCCTCAGCTACTTAGTGAGGCCCTCTGCAATTTAGTGAGACCCTCAAAATGAAGAATTGAAAAAAAAAGGACTGGGGGTGTAGCTCAGAGGTAGTATGTCCCTGGGTTCAATCCGTAGTACCTCAAAAACAAAAACAAAAACAAAAACAAAAAACAACTAGATCAAGGGCTGGGGATCTAGCTCAGAGGTAGAATGCCCCTGGTTTCAATCCCTAGTACCACACAAAAAAGTTGACACGTCAAAACTTAAAAACAATTTGTGTGTGTGTGTGTGTGTGTGTGTGTGTGTGTGTGTGTGTGTGTGTGTGTGTTACTGGGGATCAAACTGAGGGGCATTCTACCTCTGAGCTATACCCGGAATCCTATTTTATTTTTTAAATTTTGAAACAGGGTCTTGTGAAGTTGCTGAGGTTTTCACTAAGTTGCTGAGGCTGGCCTTGAGCCTGTGATCCTTCTGTCTCAGCCTCCTAAATTCAGGGATTACAGGTGTGCACCAACACACCTGGCTATCAACAAATTCAATTAATCAGACCAAGTTGATTCAATACAAATAAATGCATACAGAGCCATTTCTCCACTAGATTTTCTAATGTGAGCCTTCAGAATCAATTGCTGAGTCACTTTTAACCTTCTGGTTGTCAACACAACTAAATAGTTCTTTTCTAAAGATAGCAAAGGAGTTACCTGTGAAATCCCAAGTACAGGGTGTACTCTGTCAGGGCAAGGTTCTCTGTTACAAGGTTGTAGCTCTGGAGAAACTTTGGCTCCTGTACAGCTGGGATCAAACAGGTTTCTTTGTCCAAACCTCAAAGAAGTTAAAAGGGATGGTAAATGGCTTGCTATAGACATCTGTCTTGGTCTGCAGTCTCCCCACACTCCTGTTCAGCTTCCATACTGCTACCAGTGACACCTTCTTCAAAACAAATCTCATTACCTCCTTGTCTAAAAAAAATCTTTTGGCTTCTTACTGTCTACAGTTAAATCTTTTGCTTGATCAATGAAATAAATCTTTTAAATATTTTCCCTTAATCAATGAAATAATCAAACATTAAAAGGAATGATAAATACCATAAATTTTCCAAGTGATAGGCAATGGATCATTTGTGCTATTTTTCTATTTTGTGGTACTGGAGATAATTGAACCCAGGGGCTTTCTACCTCTGAGCTACACCCCCAGCCCTTTTTATTTTGAAACAGGGTCTCAGTAGGTTGCTGAGTCTTGCTAAGTTGCTGAGGCTGGTCTTGAACCTGCAATCCTCCTGTCTCAGCTTCTCAAGTACTGGAATGGCAAGTGTGTTGCCCCTACACCTGGCTGGATCATTTGTATTTATTTTTTGCTTTTCTGTATTTAAGATTATTGGTTTTTGAGGAGGCATCACTTTTTGTTGTTGTTGTTGTTGTTACTGAGGATTGAACCCAGAAGTGTTCTACCTCTGAGCTACACCCCCAGCCTGATTTTATTATTTATTATGTTGAAACAGGGTTTTGCCAAGTTGCTGAAGGCCTGGCTAAGCTGCTAAGGCTGTTCTTGAACCTGCAATCATCCTTTTTCAGCTTCCCAAGAACTGAGATTACAAGCGTGCACCACCACGTGTGTTGAGCAGGTACCACCTTTTTTTGTGTGTGTGTGGTACTGGAGCTTGAACTCAGGGGCCCTCCGAGCTATACACCCAGCCCTATTTTTTATTCTTTATTTTGAAACAGGGTCTCACTAAGTTGTGGAGTGCCTCACTAGGTAGCTGAGGCTGGCCCCAAAACCGGATCCTCCTGTCTCAGCCTCCCAAATGCTAGGATTACAAGCGTGTGCCACCACACCCGGCTAGCAGGTACCACTTTTATAATTACAAGAGTTGTAAAACTGGAGGGAACTACATCAAAATTAAGAACTGATTTATTCTGAGTGGTAGAATCATGAGTCATTTACTCCTCTGGCTTTGACCTTCTTCCTCCCCAGTCCTATTTCCTCCACTCCTTACCTCCCTTGCTCTGGTCACATTGCACTTCTCATTATTCCTCAGTCAAGACTGTCCACAGCTTCGGACCTTTACTCTCGCTATTCTCTTTGTATAAAGAGACTCTCTTGCTCCTTTGCCTGGTAAAACCCAACTTGTCTTTCAAGACTCAATATGAAGACCTTGAACTTCTGCAGAATTAAGGGCTTCCTCTTCTGTACTGCCATGACCTAACCCTGTGCACATTCTAATTACCTGTGAACATATCTGCCTTCTGGAGTCTGAGTTCAAAAAGGACAAAAGCTGTGCTTTACTCACTTTTACAAAGAATGAATGAATACCCAAGGCTGCCAAATCCAGAGACGGTTCACTAAAGCACAACATTTAAAAGCTATCAGGTGTTTTTTCCAAAATCTATCTTCAAAAGATATTAGATAGCTCTTCATCATGCTTCGTCTTTTTTGACAAAGAGGCACTTTATGATACAGGATAAGGGAGATGTTACACATACACACACACTGTTCTGAGAAGCCAGGTCCCTCCTACCTCTCATGTGTACATTTTTAATTTTTCGTTCTTCATCATTCAACTCCTTCAGGGCACAGTAAGTGGGATTAAAGGTGAGAAGACGAGAGGACTTGGGTTTGCAAAATGGCTGGCATAGCTTCAGGAGAGCGGCACCCAGATTCAGAAAGAAGGCATCCGAGGCATACATTTGGAAGAAGATTTCTGGCATCTGATTGGCCCATATCTTCGTGCGGCCTGCATTTGCATGCAAACAGTTTCCAAGCCAGGACAAGATACAGTGTTTGGTTTCTGGAGAGAGCTGGAGTAAGTTCTTCAGCATCTGGTAGATCTTTTCATGGAACTGAGCCATGAACTGTTTAACCGGAAAACACAACCACAGAACATTCCAGTTTCACAATCCTGTATTTTTTTTTTTTACTCCCAATCCTTAGCAACTGGCAATTTCTAAAAATACACTAATCCTAATCTTTCCCCTCATTCTCCTGGTTCTTATTTTTAAAAGTATGTTTCTGGTCATTAGGGGAGCTTTCTTGACCAGCTAAAGCAGACAGCATTACTTAGCTTCACAGAAGGGCGCTAAACTTTTCTGCAGAACCCTTGATGATAAACAGTTCTGGTTTTGCTTGTCATATGGTCTCTGGGGCAATTATCCAACTCTACCACTAAAGCAGGAAATCAAGTCACAAACAATACATATACAAATGGACCTGACTGTGCTCAATAAAACTTTATTTATAAAGGCAGGTGACAGGTTGGGTTGGCCACTGATATATTTTATCAACACCTGTTTGACAAAGTTGTGATGATTCAATGGTGAATGGGAGACTTAAACTATCTCCCAGTCAACCATTTAAATGCCTCACATTGACCAGGCCTCTACTATAACTTATGCTAACAGACCCAAACAGAAAGGGCAAAGAAGGAGTGAAGGAAAGGGGGTAAATGGTTTTATAAACTGAAGTCAAGATTTTAGGGAAAAAGTGACAAGAAACAGCTCAGTGAGAAGGGCGAAGGTTGAGGGGCAGTGGCAGTGCTACCACACAGGGTGAGGGTCGCAGCAGCTTTCTCTCAACCCCTGGAAGGTGATCCTCTGCTCTTGGCACATGCTACCATAAGGGCATTTTCTTTACATGGTTATGGCAAGAGCCAGCCAGCCAGATCTGCTTTCCCAAGGAGGCTTGAGCAGCCTCGTGTGTATGTGGTTCCTGTAGTCTCTAATCTAAGGCCAGGGGGCTAGGGTACCCCGGGGAAACAGCTCCACCTGATGGATGTTGGCCTCCTGTACTTTGATCTCCTGAGGACTGGAACGAGATGGATTCAGAAAGTAGCCGTGATTTTCTACCACACCCGGAGTCTTTAATAAGCAGGAGATATTCAGAATGACTCCCAGCAAAGTCTTCTGGTACGTCTGCCCATTGCTGGAGTCCTTAGGCTGAATGTATTCTACAAAAACCTGAGGAGAAGACATGTCTTACTTATTTGTCTGTATGGTGGGATAAAGGTGATGGAATGAGAGGGCCTCAAAGAATTAAGTCTAAACAACAAATCCTGTTTTCTATTATTCTATAGGTAATATTATAGTGTCCTTGGGATAGGGAAGCATCGAGTGTTAAAGGAATAGATACCACCAGTTCAAGGAATAGATACCACCTTTCAGACCTACCTTAGCCATCTCCTTTTGCCTAGTGAAATAGAGAAGAATATCTAGATATGCATACAACAGGATCTGGCAGAGCTCCAGATCTTTTATTCGGCCCAACAAAATATCAAACACTGGAATCATGACTTCAGGAAATGTTCGAACTTCCTCGTCCAATATCAAGGCTTCAATGACCTCTTCGAGAAACTCAGTTACATCTTCGAAATCTAACAGAAGACAAATGAGAGAGAAAGGAGGCCACAGGAATTTGTGTATGCCTTTGCACGCTGGCTCTCTTTTTCTTCTGTGGTGCTGTGAGCAGCTAGGAGAGTGCTCTACCACTGCAGCACCCATCCAGCCCCACACTGGCTCTGAACTCTTCTGATATTTTTGAGAATTCTATTGGTATTCAACCCCAAAGAGCAAAGTGTGACATCTCTTTCTTAATGGCTCTAAGATTTTCTTTTTTTTTTTTTTTTTTGCGGTACTGGGGATTGAACTCAGGGGAATTCTACCTTCGAGCTACACCCCCAGCCCTATTTTTTATTCTTTATTTTGAAACCGGGTCTCACTAAGTTGCGGAGTGCCTCACTAGGTAGCTGAGGCTGGCCACGAACCCGGATCCTCCGGTCTCAGCCTCCCGAATGCTGGGATTACAAGCGTGCGCCACCACGCCCAGCTAGCTCTAAGATTTTCTAATGCAATTAGAGGACTTTAAAACCTGGAACTCAAAATGTAGAAACTCAAAATCTGGCTTATGTACTCACGGGCTCCTTGGATGGCTTCCAACATCAAGTCTACCAGTTGATCATGGATGTTCTGGTCAACATAGATCTCCGGGGTTAGGAGAACTGTCCGGGTATTGGACACAGTGAGGTTCCTGCACTGCACTGCAAAGGGCAGCAGGTTCTCTGGAACTTTGGTAATCTGCAAACAGCATGAAAAGAGGAAAAAGCATAGTTCTCTGACCTGGACCAACAATAAAATGGAAGAGACACTGTGTCTCAAAACAATATTGGTCTCTTATGAGTGTTTGAAAATTCATGACAGAAATGTTCTTTGGCTTAAAATCACCTACTTGTCAAAATTCCAATCCTGGAAGTGTCAAGCTTTAGCCTTTACTATTTATACCTCACTGGAAATGAATTTATCAGATCTTTTTTGGGGGGTGGGGGGAGGTGATGGGGATTGAACCCAGGGGCATTCTACCTCTGAGCTATACCTTAACCTTATTTTATTTTTAATTTTGAAACAGGGTCTTGCTAAGTTGTGAGGGTCTCACTAAATTGCTGAGGCTGGCCTGGAGCCTGTGATACTCCTGTCACAGCCTTCCAAGTACTGGAATTACAGGTGTGCACCACCATACTGGCTTCAGAGCTTTTGTTTTTAAGAGTGTGATTTCTGGCTGGGCATGATGGTGCACGCTTGTAATACCAGTACTCGGGAGGCTAAGACAGGAGGATTGCAGGTTTTCGGCCAGTCTCAGCTACTTAGTGAGGCCCTCTGCAACTTAGTGAGACTCTGTTTCAAAATAAAGAATAAAAAATAGGGCTGGGAGTGTATCTTGGAGGTAGAATGCCCTTGGGTTCAATCCTCAGTACCTCAAAAAAAAAAAAAAGTGTGTGATTTCTAAAGAGTTGTGAAGACAGAATAGGAGGCACTGGCAAGAGAGATGGACTACAAATCATAAAAAGGAGACAAAAGCTTTAGAAGACAAACTCATAATGCCTCTGGTATATCCAGTTCCAGATATACTGTGATGTGTATAAATTGATATAAAAGACACTGATCCAACTCAGACTTATATGCGAAAGTTACACCCAAGAGGACAACATAGCATTAAATGGAATATTCTTTTACCTCTTCCTTGGCTCTTTGGAAGCAGGAGTAAAGATAACAAAAAATGTGCCTCTCCCCTGCATCTCGATCAGCAGAGAGATTTAAAGTTGTAGAAGAGGTCATGTTAATCAAATGGTTTCCTGGGTCTTGAAGTAACAAACGAGCAAAGATGGCCTGTTAAGAAAAACAAACAAAAATATTCAACTACTACAAAGAGCATCTTAGAACTGTAAGATGTAGAAAGTTATTTTGACACAGGTTATCACAAGAATCACAAATCTGGTTTAGCATGAAGGAGGAGAAAGGATCCAGTATGCTATTACTTTAGAAAATGTTGGAAAATGAGCTGGGTGTGCTGGTGTATGCTTATAATCCTAGTACTTGGGAGGCTGAGACAGGAGGATCGCAGGTTCGCAGTCAGCCCCAGCAACTTGTGAGGCTTTCTGCAACTTAGCAAGATCTTGTTTCAAAATAAAGAATAAAATAGGGTATAGCTCAGAGGTAGAAGGCCCCTGGAGTTCCATGTCCAATACCACAAAAACATAAACACAAACACAAACAGAAAAAAAAAAAAAAAAAAAGAAAACGATTGTACATATCAGTTACCCTGAATCAGCCTCAAGTGCCTGGAGCCATCGCAGCACAAAGTCGGCATTAAAAGCCTATTACTGAATGGTGGTGAGAATCAGCGATTAAACATACAAGTTCAATTTACATTTACTCTTCTTTGTGATTGCTGGATTCACTCAGATTTACATATAACCTATTTTATTTATTAGCCAGCTGTGATGGTGCATGCCTGTAATCCCAATACTTGGGAGGCTGAGATGGGAGGATTGAAGGTTTGAGGCCAGTATCAGCAACTCAGCAAGACTCTCAGCAACTTAGTAAGACCCTATTTCAAAATAAAAATAAGAGCTGGGCATGGTGGTACACACTTGTTATCCCAGTACTTGGAAGGCTGAGACAGGAGGACCACCAGGTTCACAGCCAGGCTCAGCAATTTGTGAGGCTCTCCACAACTTAGTGAGACCCTGATTCAAAATAAAGAATAAAAATAGGACTAGGGGTATCACTTGGAGGTAGAATGCCTCTGGGTTCAATCACCAGTACTGCAAAAACAAACAAACAACAAAAACAAAACAAAACAAAAGGGCTGGGTGTGGCTCAGAGATAGAATACCCTTGGGTTTAACCTCTAGTACCACCCTCCAAAATTTTTTTTAAATTAATTTATTTACTTTTGTGGTACCGGGGATTGTGGCACTCTAAGCTATATATACCCCCAGCCCTTTTTTATTTTTAATTAATTGATTAATTTTTTTCTGGTGCTGAGGATTGAACCCAAGGGCATTCATTCTATCTCTAAGCTACAACCCCAACTCATTTTTATTTTTTATTTGGAAACAGGGTCTCATCAAGTTGCTGAGAGCCTCACAAAGTTACTGAGGCTGTTTTAGAACCTGTGATCCTCTTATCTCAGCCTCCCAAGTACTGGGATTACAGGTGTGTGCCACCACACTTGGCTTATTTTTAATTTTGAAACAGGGTCTTGCTAAATTACCACACACTGGCCTTGAACCTGCGGTCCTATGTTAAAGTTGTAATCCTCAGGTTGGTGCTACTGGGAGATGGTGGACCGTTTAGGAAGTGAGGTCTGGTCTCTTCCTCTTTGCTCTACCATGTGCTCCCACCACGATGTTCTGCCTTGACACAGGCCCAAAACAATGGGCCAATAGATCATGGTTGGAACCTCCAAAACTGGGGCAGGATAATCCTTCTCTTTATAAGTCAATTCCCTCAGTTACTGCATTATAGGGATGAAAAGCTGACTAACATGGTACTGTTTTGGTTTTTTCCCCTGGTACTGGGGATTGAACCTAGGGATCTCTGAGCTACTCCTCTCACCCTTTTTATTTTGAGATAGGGTTTTGCTAAGTTGCCCAGATTGGCCTGGAATTTGTGATCCTCCTGACTCAGCATCATTTGATTTTTTTTATTTTTTTGGTGGTACCAGGGATTGAACCCAGGGGCATTCTTCCTCTGAGTTATATCTCCAGCCCTATTTTATTTTTATTTTGAAACAGGGTCTTTCTAGGTTGCTAATAGTCTCATTACTTCCTGAAGCTGCCCTTGAACGTATAATCCTCCGTCTCTGCCTCCCAAGTACTGGGATTATAAGTGTGTGCCACCACACACAGCCTTTGATTTTGAAAGGGTATAAAGAAGAAAGAGGGCTGGGGATATAGCTTAAATAGAGCACTCTTGCCTAGCATGGGAAAAGTGCTGGGTTGGGTCCCCAGCACTGTAAAACAAAACAACAAAGCAAAACAAAACACAAACCCAAACAAAACAAAAATAAGAAGAAAGATATGTACCTTGTACTAAAGAACTTAGAGTTTAATAAAGGAGACCAGTTAGGTACATAAAAAGGCCATAATATGCATGGTGTTGCATGTTTGTAATCTCAGTACTTGGGAGGCTAAGACAGGAGGACTGCAAATGCAAGGGCAGCCTCAGTAACTTAGCAAGACCTCGTTTCCAAATAAAAAATAAAATAAGGCTGGGAGTGTAGCTCAGAGGTAGAACGACCCTAGATTCAATCCCCAGAACCACCAAAATAAGTAAATAAGTAAGTAAGTAAGTAAATAAATAAATAAATAAAATAAAGCAATAGTAACTAAGAGGAGGGAGTAACAATTCTTATATGGCAAGCTTTGTAAATAAGATGGTATTTTAACTGTTTTTTTTTTTTTTTTTTTGTCTACAGTCTCCCCAGCCCATTTAAAAAAATTGTTTTTAATTTGAAACAGTGTCTCGCTAAGTTGCTGAGACTGGCCTAAAACCTAAAGATCCTCCTGTCTTAGCCTCCCAAGTACTGGGATTACCAGCATGCACCACCATGCCTGGCCTAACTGTTCTTGAATGATGAATATATTTGGACCTGTGGCCATGGTAGATGAGAAGATTCCAGAAGATAAATACCAAGCATATGTAAGAGGCAAGCAACATCATGGCCCACAACAGTGAGCAGAGTTTGGCTGCATACTAGTTTTTGCAGAAGGTAGATGTTAGGAACGTAAGAATGACACCTGCTCCACATTGCTCATGTCAAGCCAGTCTTGATCTTCCAGCTCTACTGCCATTTCTTCCAAATACACACAACGGCTGGGGATGCCATTCCCACTTTTCAAGCTTGGATCACCTGGGGAATGGTTTTAATATTACAGGTTAAGGACAACACTCCTGATCTTATACATATCTTATACATATAATGC
Organism: Graphiurus murinus; assembly: GCA_004027655.1. Taxonomy (NCBI): domain Eukaryota; kingdom Metazoa; phylum Chordata; class Mammalia; order Rodentia; family Gliridae; genus Graphiurus; species Graphiurus murinus. The sequence continues at coordinate 25,632 of PVLC010016888.1, forward strand.
AGACAACTGATAGATTACACACACGCACACACACACACACACACACACGTTTGATATGGCCTTGCTATGGTGCCCAGTTTGGTCTTGAACTCCTGGGTTAAAGTGATCCTCTTGCCTTAGCCTCCTGAGTAGCTGGGACTATAGGTATGCACCACTGTGCCCAGCTCTAGACAACTATCTCAACAACATTGCTCTTCAACTCCAAATCTGACCCAGATAATACCAGAGTGATAATTTTTTTTTTGGGGGGGGGGGCTGGGGATTGAAACCAGAGACATTCTACCTCTGAGCTACACCCCCAGCCCTATTTTATGTTTTGTTTTGAAACAGGGTCTTGCTAGGTTGATGAGAATTTTGTTACTTGTTGAGGCTGGCCTTGAACCTGTAATCTTCCTGTCTCAGCCTCCCAAGTGCTGGGATTTCAGGCATGTGCCACCAAGCCTGATTTCACCAGAGTGATCTTAACATACAAAGTGATATCTAAAGATTTACCCCCTCCTTCCCAGCTACAGAGCATGGGCTTTGCTATAAACCTATCATTGTGACATTTATTTTTATTTTTTTGTGGTACTGGGGATAGAACCCAGGGGCCTTCTACCTCCAGCCTATATCCCTAGACCTATCTTATTTTTTATTTGGAAACAGGGTCTTGCTAGTTGCTGAAAGCCTCACTAAGTTGCTGAGGCTGGCTTTGAACCTTTGATCCTCCTGTCTCAGCCTCTCAAGTACTGAGATTACAAGCATGCATCCCCATGCCCGGCTTCCATTGTGACATTTAAAGAGCAAATCCCAGGCACTGTACTAACTTTGGGGTTCAACTATAGACAGGGCATAGAGGGAAATCACTATCTGACACCCCTAGGGTTTCATGTGAGAAGAAAATGGGTTTGGCTACCATTCCCATTTCTCTTCAGGGTAGTAAAGAGGAGTAATTACATGGCCTGGTCAGTATCAAAAAGAGAATGAAAGTCAGATCCATTACTGTTTTTAGGTCATACCAAAAGCTTTACAGAAATAAACTCTGTGTTCCAGGGAGTACAGTGAGCCAAAGAAGTCCCTAGGCCAGGCTGAAAGGATAAAATAATGAACAGACTGGTTACCAGTCTGCAACTCACTGTTATCCAGAGTGATGAGGAAGATCCTTTGAATCATGTGATTGATGTTGAGTTGCTCACATATTTCTTGCTGTGACCGGAATGAGCGACTGATTTCAGCCACGGAGTAGTCAAATTCATCCAGGCTCTCTGACACGCTATTATCCGAGTCATCGGGGCTGGCTGGGAGTTCATCTGCCAGAAAACATAACGTGCTAAACATTACATCCCTCTCTTAGAGAACCAAGTAAACTACTAAAATGACAAATGTAGCCAAGAGGAGGATAATTTTGGATGTGAAACAAGTTAATCATCTAATTAGTGAACAGCTAGAGTCAGGCAAGTATAGGATTATGAAATCCCTGGCTATAAATCTTACCACATTCTTTTTTTAACTGAACTCGGGGCTTCTACCTCCGAGCTATACCCCCAGCCCTATTTTTTATTCTTTATTTTGAAACAGGCTCTCACTAAGTTGTGGAGTGCCTCACTAGGTAGCTCAGGCTGGCCTCAAACTCAGATCCTCCGGTCTCAGTCTCCCAAATGCTGGGATTACAAGCGTGCACCACCACACCCGGCCCCAGCCCTATTTTTTATTCTTTATTTTGAAACAGGGCCTTACTAATTTGCAGAGGGCCTCACTAAGTAGCTGAGGCTGGCTGCAAACCTGCAATCACCTTGTCTCAGTCTTTCAAGTACTGGGATTACACACATGCCCCCCATGCCTGGCTTCTTACCACATTTTAAAAACTAAAGTGTTTTTTTTTTTTTTTTTTGATACTAGGGATGGAACCCAGGGGCATTCTATCTCTGAGCTACACCCCTAGACCTATTTTTTATTCCTTATTTTGAAACAAGGTCTCACTAAGTTGCGGACAGCCTCACTAAGTAGGTGAGGCTGGCCACAAATCCAGATCTTTTGGGCTCAGACTCCCAAGTACTGGGATTATAAGCATGCACCACCATGCCAACCTTTCCTCTCTCCGTGTCTATATGTCTGTCTCTCTCTCGTGGTACTGGGGATTGAACCCAGGGGCATTCTACCTCTTGAGCTACACCTCCAGTCCTATTTTTTTTTTTTTTTTTGCGGTACTGGGGATTGAACTCAGGGGCATTCTACCTCCAAGCTATACCCCTAACCCTATTTTTTATTCTTTATTTTGAAACTGAGTCTCACTAAGTTTCAGAGTGCCTCACTAGGGTAGCTGAGGCTGGCCTCGAACCCGGATCCTCCGGTCTCAGCCTCCTGAATGCTGGGATTACAAGTGTGTGCCACCACGCCCGGCTCCTATTTTGAATTCTTTACTTTGAAACAGGGTCTCATTAAGTTGTGGAGGGCCTCACAAGTTGCTGAGGCTGGCTGCAAACCTGCGATCCTCCTGTCTCAGCTTCCTGAGTACTAGGATTACAAGTGTGCGCCACCACGTCCGGCTTAATCTTTCTTTCTTTTTATTTTTTTTCAGAACTTGGGGTTGAACCCAGGGGCATTCTTCCTCTGAGCTACACTTCCAGCCCTATTTTTTATTCTTTATTTTGAAACAGGGTCTCACTAAGTTGCAGAGAGCCTCACTAAGGAGCTGAGGCTGGCCACCAACCTGTGATCCTCCTGTATCAGCCCTCCTAAGTACCGGGATTACAAGCGTGCGCCACCATGCCTGGCTAAAACAAAAGTTTTATTACTTCTGCCCATAATTGTACTCCACATTGCCAGAAATGGCAACATTAACTTCTTTATGGAATCTTAGTATAAATAGTTACCTAATAGATTAAAATGCCTGTGATTATTACAAATGCAGGGCTTTTTCCTAGAGAATACATTTGGTGTTTTTTTTTTTTTTTTTCTTGGTACTGGGGATTGAACTCAGGGGTGTTCTACCTCCGAGCTATACCCCCAGCCCTATTTTTTATTCTTTATTTTGAAACCAGGTCTCACTAAGTTGTGGAGTGCCTCGCTAAGTAGCTGAGGCTGGCCACGAACCCAGATCCTCTGGTCTCAGCCTCCCAAATGCTGGGATTACAAGCATGAGCCACTACGCCTGGCTACATTTGTTTTAATAATCCCAAAGTGTGAGGAAAAATATAGTATAGAAAGTCTCCTTTGAACCAATTCCCTACAATCAAGCATTTAATTTAGCAGTGTTCCAGATTTTTTCCTATTCTTGTCCTAATATTCATTACTATGATTTTTAACTTTTTTTCTAAAAAAAAAAACCCAACAGGATCGTGTAACACATAGTGCTCTCTAGCTGGCTCCCTCCCACTCCCCAGACAGCGTCTCAGTGTGGCCCATACCAGCCTTGACCTTGAGACTTCCTGCCTCCGCCTCTGAATACCTAGGATCACACCTTGCTCTCCTTCCTTTCACAGCTGCACTGTTTGCATTTTTTGCATGCATTGTGACTTATGCAGCTACTTAAACTTTTAAGTTTATCAGTTGATGAGCCATAGGGTTATTTCCAATTTTTCATGACTTTAAATAATACTGCTTTCTGTTCACTTGTATGTATATTTTTATAGGCTAACTCATGATTTTAAGTAATACTGCATGGACTTGTTCACTTGTATGTGTATTTCTATAGGATAACTCATAGAAGGAGAATTACTTGCTCATAGAGCTGGAACTTTTTTTTTTTTTTCCAGTACTAGGAATCAAATCCAGGGACTCACATATATCGGGTGATCGCACTACCAATTGAGCCTGAGCTCAACTTATCTTCAGCCTGAGCTTGAACTTTTAAAAAGTTAACATATACTACCAAGTTGCCCTCAGAGAGATTGCTCTGTTTTGTGTGCCTACCCACTAGTATAGGAGAGAATATGTGGACTGCGGATGTGGCTCAGTGATAAAGCATTTCTCTGGTAAGTGCAAGGTCCTGGGGTTTGATCCCCAGCACTGGGAAAATAAAAAAAGAGAATGTGTGTGAATCTTCATGTTTCATAGGTAAAAAACAATCTAACTTCTAATAGGCATTTCTCTAATGACTAGTGATGTTGGATTTTTTAATCATTTGATTATCATATATATGTTGCTTGTCACATCTTTTGTTCTTTTTTTCCCTCCCTGGTTTGTTACTTTTTTCTTTTCTAGAGCTCTACCACTGAGCTGTTACTTTTTCTTTAAATTTTTATACAGCAACTTAAAAAACTGCCTCCTAGAATGGCACTCTTGTTAAAATGACTGTTTACTATGAGCCATGCATGAGCCTCTATCTGCTTTTCTCTATCAACAGAATGGTTACTCTTCAAGTGCAGGCAAAACCCTCAGAAGTAAGAGGTGCTTCAGTGTGGTGAGTCTTGAGCTTAGTAAAAGTGAAGCTCAAGTTAGGAGGCCAAAGGTTTTGGCAGAGTTCTAGCTACTGGTGGCACAGGTTGGACTTGGTGGCATGATAATACTCAGTGTAAACAAACTAAGATGATGAGGTGGCAAAACAGTAACAAGGGCACAAGCCTGCCTTGTTCCTACTGCCCAGTGGGCACCAGGCTCTCCGCTCCAGCGGCCTCGCATCTGTTTCCAGCCAGTCAGACACTCAGTAATGCTCTTACTGTTCCTTTGCTTCACCCATCACCCTGGGTCTACTGCTGGTCTGTCTTACCTTTGCCTTTTTATTCAATCTTAATCACAAAGCAAGGCCACAACTCAGCTACGCATCTGAACATTCTTTTGAAATAAACAAAATGAAGCAAACATGTAAACATTTCTATTTTTCTCAAAAGAGAAATACTATTCTTTCTTTCTTTTTTTTTTTTTTTGCTGTACTGGGGATTGAACTCAGGGGCATTCTACCTTCGAGCTATACTCCCAGCTCTATTTTTTATTCTTTATTTTGAAACCGGGTCTCACTAAGTTGCGGAGGGCCTCACTAGGTAGCTGAGGCTGGCTGTGAACCCGGATCCTCCGGTCTCAGCCTCCCAAATGCTGGGATTATAAGTGCGCGCCACCACGCCCAGCCTATTATTTCTTTATGGAGAGAGAAGAGGAGCAATTTCTAATCTGAAAGATTGTGAATGTCTTCAGAAGACTAATATGTTTAGAAACATCGACTTAAATCTTTTAGTTTATATCTTCTAACAGGAGGAAAATGGACGTGATCTTAAATTTGACCCCAGATGAGGTGGAAAAATAATATGCATATAAATAATATATATTTTATATATATAAATTTTATATACATATAAACACATATAACATATACTATATAAAATATGTATATATATATATATATATAAAAGGCATGTACCACTGTATGCAGTAAGGCAGAATATTTTTCTGATTAGTAGGAGATGATTCTGATTTTTTTTACATTAGATTTTCTTTTCTTAGGAATCTCTTTTAATTTTTTTTCCCCCTTGGTGCTAGGGATTAAAGCCAGAGGCATTCTACCTCCAACTATTCCCCTAGCCCTTTTTATTTTGAAATAGGGTCTCACTAAGTTAAGGAGGCTAGCCTTGCACCTGTGTTGCTCCTGTCTCAGTCTCCCAAGCACTAAGATTATAGGTATACACCATCATGCCCAGCTTAGAAGTTTGTGTTCATAGCAGTAAGCTACAAAAGAAGATACTCAGTGAAAGAGAAGCAATACTTCACTTGAGAGGGCCCCTGAAGCACTGAGCTTAGGAACAATCTTTTTTGCCTACAGGTCAAAAAGCTTCTATAAAGCCGGGCTAGTGACACACACTGTAATTTCTGTACTTGGAAGGCTGAGATAGGAGGATTGCAGGTTCCAGGCCAGCCTCAACAACTTAGCAACGTCCCTCAGCAATTCAGTGAGACTTTATTTCAAAAATAAAAAACAGAGCCCTGTGTGGCAGGGTATGCTTGTAATCCCAGTACTTGGTGGGAGGCTGGGACAGGAGGATCACAGGTTCAAAGCCAGCATTGGTAACTCAGTGAGGCCCTCCACAGCTTAGTAGACCCTGTTTCCAAATAAGAAATAAAATTGAGTATTAGTTCAGAGATAGAATACCTCTGGATTCAATCCCCATTGCCAAAAAAAAAAGGATTGGGGATATAGCCCAGTGGTAAATCTCTTGCTTAGCATGCATGACGAGGCCCTGGGTTCAATCCCCAGTACCACACACACAAAAAAGGCTGGGGGTATAGCTCAGAGGTAGAATGCCTCTGAGTTCAACCTCCAGTACAAAAACAAACAAAAAAGCATCTATAATTTTTCCTTTTATATCTGGTTTTTATAGATGCATGTGATTTGTTTTCCACAATATATCTACCATCTTGGTTTCCTATGTTAAAAAGAAGATCTATTTAAAAAGCTTTTACTAGGTGTTGCTTCCCCCCCCCCCTTTTCTGTTTTAATGAAGCAGCTTGACAGCTTTAGGATCACAACTGGCATCTGTTCTCATGGAACCACTTGTTTTCTGGTATTTTTATGCAAGGAGGAGGGTTTCGAAGGGAACCCCAAACCAAAACCCAAACTCAAAGTAAATAAACAAAAAACCTACCTTCTGCCCCAAACAGATAGACAAAACCCAACTCTGTCCCAAACTTAAATTCTAACTGCAATTAAGTACCAAAGAATACTTAATTCCAGAAGACTCCATTCTAGGCCATCTTATCTGCTGCTACTGGCTCCTCTACTTACCAGATTGCTGCTTCAGCTGCTCTTTTTGGATTGCCGCAAACTGCTTGGCATCAGCCAGGGAGCCAAAAAGAGCAGCAAAGGGGTTACTTGAGATGTTGTTGTTATTCTCCTGGTCTGTCATTTCACTTTAAGGTATCCTCCATCCAGACCTAGGGGGAGGGGCTTTGCAAAGGACAGGTATTAGACTTTGAAGGACAGATAACACAACAGCTATAATATGCCCATTATTCCTTTTCCCATTTCTTTCATTCATTCATTTATTCATTTATTTATTTATTTATTTATTTATTTATTTATTTATTTATTTATTTATTTATTTATTTGTGGTACTGGGGATTGAACCCAGGGGCATTCTACTTCTGAGCTCATCCCCAGTCCTATTTTCTATTCTTTATTTTGGGTTTCACTAAGTTGCAGAGGGCCTCACTAAGTAGCTGAGGCTGGCTGCGAACCCGGATCCTCCTGTCTCAGCCTTCCAAGTACTGGGATTACAAAGGTGTACCACCTTGCCCGGCTTCCTTTTCCCATTTCTCGAATATATTTGAAAAGGTTTGGGTTAAGACTTCCAATTCCTATTCCAAATCTCAAGACATTTGAGTCTGCCAACTGGACCTGATGGCCTGTATGGGCAGCTAAAATAAAAAAGCCTAAAAAAATGTTCAGCTGGAATACATGTTTATCTGCTGACATGTTTCTATTTGCTAAACCTTTAAGAAAACAGGTTAAACAGAATGAATTATTGAAGTCAAAGAAAGAATTCCCAGTTGGGTGTGGTGGTGCATGCCTGTGATCCTAGTATTTAGGAGGCTGAGACAGCAGGATTGCTGGTTCAAGGCCAGCCCCAGCAACTTATCGAGGTGAGACCCCGTTTCTTTTCTTCCCCTTCCTCCCTGCCCCTCCCTTCCTTTCTTTCTTTGCAGTACTGGGGATTGAACCCAGGGGTATTCTACCTTTGAGCTACACCCCCAGCCCTATTTTTTATTCTTTATTTCTGAAACAGGGTCTAAATTGAGGCTGGCTGTGAACCTGCGATCCTCCTGTCTCAGTCTCTCAAGTACTGGGATTACAAGTATGTACCACCAAGCCCAGCTGACCCTGTTTCAAAATAAAAAATAAAATAGGGCTGAAATGTGGCTCAGAGATAGAATGCCTGGGCTCAATCTCTAGGACACCCCCGCCCCCCACGCCCTCACACAGAATTTCCTACTAATTGTGACAATAATGTGCTACTTAGAAATAAGATATGAATTTTGAATTTCCCATAAACCTCTGAGCTGGCAGACTAGCTTTCATTTACCATGGGGAGGATAAGGTGATTTTTAGGACATAGGGTGGAACCTGGGAATTTCTCAGCTACAGAGAAACTCAGACTTGGAATGGAACCAGATTAGCTGTGGGTCTTTATATATGTTAAGCAATCTACCTGTATTCATAGGCTTAAAACTATTTCTTCAACTAAAATGGAACAGTCTTTGCTTAATTTTATATATATATACTTCACTGTTTATCTGTTTTGTTTTTTTTTAATAATACTTAAGAAACACAAATTTGAACTGTCAGATGTATTGTGTTATAGGAAATCACTATCTACCTCCAAGGCACCTAGAGGAGCAGAATAAGCCTGCAGCTGCACACTTCTGGTGACATTTCTTCATTCAAAGCCAAGTGGACTCAGCGCACAACGGGAGGAGCAGAGCTCCCTGAAAGGCTTCTTCCCCATAGATACAATGCTGAGAAGGGTGGGAAGAGATACATGAGGTCTGCTGATCTGTTACAAGGATGGAAGCTTTAGAAAGAGTATGAACAGAAGTATGAGAAAAAGAAAGAAAAAAAGAACATTTGGTCTATCTTTAGTTTACTGAGGTTAGACTCATATTAACAAAAGCTAACGCAAGTCAGAAAAGTTATCCTTAATTATTAGAGGAAGAGGGTCTATAACACTTCTTGACAATTTTAAGGCATCTCTACTAGTTGCTTCACATCTTCTGCCATTTTTCTGCATAAGAGCTAATGGCTAATTAGTGTAATACATTAGGCAGAATGCCTAGTCTCCTTTCAGCATGGTGCAGGGCTTTACTGCTTCATGGAACTGAACTGTTAGATGTTACTCTAAGTATTTTGGTTTTTGCCATGTGTACCTTAGTGGGGGCTAATACAAAAAAGGAGATCATATTTAGTGCTGGCGTTAACAATAATCCCCTGTGCAACCTCTGCACAAGCTTAATTATCTCCTCTCATTCAGGAGGACCCACCAAGAACTGTCTCGCTGTTAGCTACCACCACCTTCCTCCATCCTGAGGGACCTTGTGCTCTAGAGAAATGCAAAAGGTATAGTGAGCTCTTGCTATTTTAGGTCTCTAAAACACTTCCTCCTCCTCCTCCTCCTCCTCCTCCTCCTCCTCCTCCTCCTCCTCACTTCCTCCTCCTC
>PVLC010016889.1:0-34748 GCA_004027655.1 Graphiurus murinus
GGGGGATCAGGTAAGCTTGTGTGGGCTTGCATGATTGGTCAAGGTTGACCGTGTCTTATCAGGGAGGGTCTCAGCAAGATAACAGATAGAACCTGTTTTTGCATAATCTCTGTGGCTGCTGAGGAGTTTCCTCAAAGTGTAAATTCCAACTCTGATCAGCCTCCCTGCCCCCGACAATTTTGTCTGATGTCTGTCTTTGGTTGGGTTCTCCAGAAAACAGATTATGAATTGAGATTAGAGTGCAGTTATGGTCATCAGGGATGTTCTCTGGGTCAGCCTTGGGGTGGGGAGGTTGAAGGACATAGGATTAGTGAATTTGGTTTGATGCAGTAACAACAAAAGCTGTTCCAGAAAAGGAACTCAGTTGAGAGCTGTCAGACACCAACACTTTGCAGCTGGAGAAATAAATGCCCTAGTCCTATGGGCTGCAAACACTGCATCCATTCCAATGTTAGTCACTACAGTGGTAAGTTAGTTTCTGTTTTTAATCTTCAAAATGCTGTCAGAAATACCTGATGTCTGTCTTTATCCTAGAATCTTATTTAAAGAATAGTAATTTCATTGGCATTCTCTAGTTTCTTCTGTTGGTTAACAGCTTTTAAGTAAGTCCTTGCATATACTGATTGTTTTAGGGACTACAAAATACAAACTTATCTTTTTAAATCTACTTTATTAATTAACAAATAAAAATTTTGTTTTTTACCATCTAAAAAAAATTCTTGAAGTTGTCAAAAATTACCTAGATCATTAACCAGAGTCTCCATCATTTCACTTATGTTAATACGATTATTTGTTTCATGTCACAATGCTCTAATGGTGCTCACACTTCTAATTGGATTATTAATGTGTATTTATTATAGAAACTGAGGTATAATGTTTTATCTTAATTGGTATTTTTATATTTATGATTTCAAATATGTATATATAGAATTTTCATGTCTGCTTTTCTATCATAACTAGGGTTAAGTGTTTTCCTGTAACAAAGGGATTTATATTTGTATTAAAAGTAATTACACATGCTTTATCAAAAACAAAGCAATGGCATTTATATGAATAAACATTATCATGATACTCAAATAGAGACAAGGCAACCTCTGAATCGATGGTTTTGATGATGTCTTCTACTTGATGAGCTTTAGGTATATATGTTTTCAAACAGAGAATTTTTTTTCTATTTTTAATCTCTACCTTTCTATTTTTCAGAAAAATTATCAGCTTTTATTATGTGTATTCAGAAAATTTGTCTGAATTATCCAAGTACATTCTAAAATGAAGTACCTAATTTTATTTTTTATTCATTTCCACATTGAATTAAACAGCTTTAAAACTATGCACATCTTATATGTATTAACTATTTTATTTTTGCTGGAATTATAAAGATATATAAAACACAGTCCTGGTCCACAAGGGGTTCATATTCTAGTGGACAAATTGTGTTGAGGTTCAGTGATTAAGAAAATCAATAGAACTAAACAAATGTTTCATTTTTCCATTTATTTCAGTTGTCAAGAAGTAGCAACTGGGTCAACTATAACCTCAGAGATATTTGTTTCAAAGAACTGAATGGTACATTTAGATGGCAAAATATTCACCAACAAGATGGAATCTACATTTAATTACTTGAGTAACAAAAAAAACCCCTTATTTAATGAACAATTTGTTTTTAAAAAGTAGAGATAGTATTCTTTGTCTTCTGCCCTTGACTCTAGTCATGTGGTAGGAATCTTTAAAAATATTTTAATTTGATTCACATATATTAATAGTACATGCTAATGGAGTTAAGTGTTATCACAGCAGGTGCGTACAGCCTGTGTTGATTAAGTATGGCCTCTCCTTAGTGACTTCACTTCACTCTTCCCAACCTTCCTATAGTCAGCATTTCTACATTCAGGTTGATACTTTTTAACTTGCATATAAGAGAGAGAACATGTGGTGTTTATTTTTCTGTGTCTGACTTATTCTGCTCAACATTATATCCTCTACTTCCATTCATTTTATTATAAATAACAGAATTTCACGCTTCTTTATGGCCAAATAATATTCCATTGTATATATATATACCACACATTCTTTATCTGCTCACTCATTTATGAGCATCTAGATTTTCCAAATTTGAGTTATTTGGGGTATATCCATGGTAATCTCTAGCATATAAATATACATGCTTCAGTCACATAAGACTTATCTAGACTGAAGTTATAAATCTTGAAATCATGAGAACTCACAAGGTCACCCAGGGAAAATATATGATTAGACATAGGCCTTTATTGTCTTTATAGAACTGGGAATGGTAGCAAGTTTTAAAGAACAGCAACACTAGGAGAAATAGCAAGGAAGATTTTAAGGAGTAGCAAGAGAGAAAGACTTTTTGGAGAACAATTAATAGTAGCCAAAGAAACAGAACATCCCATAAAAGAGCTGTGGCTAACAAAATCAAAGCTTGCTAAAAAAAAATCCTGTTGAATAAGGGGTAACATTACACTGTAGATGCAGCAGATACAGTAAGGAGAATATGTAATCACACCCCTGCAATCAGTCTGAGTAGTAGGGAGAATTAAAGACTAGACTGGAGTAATTGTGGAGGAAATGGGAAGGGAAATGGGTTGGAAGCAGTGTATCCATGCATGATCTTACGAAGTTTGGATCATAAAGAGAGCTGAGAATTAAGGCTGCAAGATAATATGGAGTAAAAGCATCTTTTCTCATTCTTTTTTTTTTTTTTTTTTCTTTTCAGAGACAAAGACAGAGGTTGATTTAGGAAAGTGAGAATACACATTCAAGCAGGAGGGCAGACCACCTTGAGAGTGTGAGAGCAGCCCTTTGCTCATTCTTAATCTGGTAAATGCTTAACTATAGTTAAGTGGCACACGGAAGGGCACTGTAAAGAAGAAATAGAAGATGAAGAAAACAGGGGATGATCAGTGGTAGAATAACTGGCAGGGTGTTGGAGGAGTTTCCATCTGGAATCTTCTATGAACTGGAGAGTTGAATTAATCTACTGAGAAAGGACTTAGGTTTTGCAGCCAAAGGATAAAAAAAAAAAGGAGAGTATGCATAAGGCACTTGTGGAAAATGAGTGGCTAAAGAAATATTGGATTTCTAAGTAGATGAAAGACTAAGGTTGTAAACCTTAGGAGTATAGCTGTGGTTGGTAATGCAAGGGTAGATAGGGCATAGGCAGACAGAGGAGTTGATCCATGGTAGGCATTTTGTACAGAAAAGTCACAGAAAGATTAATAAGATTCAAGGATGAGGATGATAATGATTTTAAATAATGGTGTATTTCACCTTGAATTGAATAGATAAGCATGTATTCTTTTTTATAGATCACCATATAATAAGCTACTCAAGTAGTTAGAGGCTTAAAACAATTATTACTTGTTCTCAAGTCTGCCATTTGGAAAAGTTCATCACTATTTCACAAGTCATCATCTAGGGGACTCTTCTGGAGATAGAGTACTTACAAGATAGCTCACCTACAAGTTAGCTCTGAAAAGTCAGTGTTGGCTATTATCTGGGAGCATGGCCAGAGATGCCAACCAGCAGCCACATTTCTCTCCATGTGGGTCTTGGCTTTGGGTCTCTTCACAACATGTTGTGTGAGTTCTAAGATCATTGTATCCCAAGAAGTAGGAAGTGAAAGTTGATGGTCTCCTGAGGCCTGGCCCATAATGTCATTTTTGCCTTATTCTTTTTGTCAAGCAGTCATAAATCTGTCATGATTCCAATGAAAAGGATGTAGCCCTTCTCATTGGAACATCAGAGAAATGTGCTGCCATATTTAACCCATCCCAGTGGGGAAAGGCAGAAGGGGGCTGATATCAGGGAGACATAAACAAGCAAATGGATCAGAAGTTGGAGTATATGAGTATAATGTCCAGGTTTCCTAACTTACGACAACTTTTATCTTTTTTTTTTTTGTATTGCCTGCTTCCTATTTATGCTCTGAAGGTCATATGGAGAGGTGAGGCACCACATGAAAGTACATAGGATGCAGAGCAGCAAAGAGTGTCCATGGGGGAAACCAGATTGTAGATAAGAGAAAATGTGTGAGACTGTTCCCTGGAGGGTAGGGTGGAGAGTTGTGTGCTTGTTGATTCATAAATGGAGGATGTGTGGGAAGGAAAGGCAAGTCTGGGGACAGGGAACAGGATGACATTGTATGACTGGAGAGTAGAGAGCTGTATCTGAGAATCACAGGGGATGGCTGAGTGAAAGATAATGGAATTACACTGGCAGCTTGGTTGCTCAAGAAGTCCCAGGCAGATGTGAATGAGGAAGAGGCACTTGGACTTCTCCACAATGACCAGATCCTAGGAGGAAATGAGTATAGTATAGGAGGAAATGAGATTGAATCTGGATCAATCTTCTAGACTTCTAGAGGGCGTTGGCTGACACCCAACACAATATCGAATGATGCTCGTGTGTGTGTGTGTGTGTGTGTGTGTGTGTGTGTGTGTGTGTGTGTGTATGCGCGCACTCTTGCATTTCTGTGCTGAAACTGGCTGAGAGGCCCAGAATGTGGTAGGAAGCTTAAGCTCTCAGCGGTCTTGGCAACACCCTGTCTAGCCACCTCATGCAGGTTCTGTTCACCACAGTGATCACTCATCATGAACATCTCTTTGTCAGTGCCCTGAGCAGAGGAATCCAGGGAATGTGTGGCACAGGGACATAAACTTCAATAGCAATGGTAACAAAACACATGATTCTGACATCCCTTCAGCTGGAAAACACAGAGAATTAGTTCATCTGTTATCGACAACTGAAGGCAGGCAATTTTATAGTCCCATCTTTAGCTTACATTAGAATACTTGCTCATGCTGAACCTCAGGAATGTAATTAGCCCTCATTGGGTTCTGAAGAATCCCAGAGAAGCTGATATTCCTCCTTCCTTTCCATTTGTCCCCTCTTCTCTTAGTACCAACAAATGCCTCAGGTTTTTCATACTGTAAGAAGGTTGGTATTGCCGGGCGTGGTGGCCCACACTTGTAATCCCAGCATTCGGGAGTCTGAGAACTGAGGATCCGGGTTCGCGGCCAGCCTCAGCTACCTAGTGAGGCACTCCGCAACTTAGTGAGACTCGGTTTCAAAATAAAGAATAAAAAATGGGGCTGGGGGTATAGCTCGGAGGTAGAATGCCCCTGAGTTCAATCCCCAGTACCGCAAAAAAAAAAAAAAAAAAAAAAGAAGGTTGGTATCTTCTAGGAAGGGAGTTGCATCTTAACCCAGCAGTTTAAGAAGAGGTAAGGGTGCTCTTAAGGGGATCAGAAGTGTTTGAATGGTACACAAGCCTGGATCATGTTAGAAAATCAATTGCCAGGTATTCATATTCCATATAAAGTTTTCCAGAAAATCAATTTGTCTGAGAATGATCTCACCTCCAAAATAGTCTTCTTAACCATTTTATAGAATAATACAGATCTCTCATCCATCTCAGATGTTAAAATGGTGCATTGCTCTGATATATAAAAATCATCTAATTTTTGTCAAAGGGAAAAATTGAAACACAGGGAATGGGGCACCTTCCTTCATAGGCTAAGAGTTCCTGTCTTTTCCTGTCTTTTGCATTTTTTATTAAAGTGGAGGTTGGCATTAGAAATAGCTGCTTGGACACCGGTGGAGAGCCCTAAATTTAAATAGTCCAAATTATATGTTAGTGATGCTTATTACATTAGACATTACATATTTTTCAAAACAAGTAATTTTTTTCAGATACCATTGAATAAAGCCAAAAATATAAAAGTTTTATGTGACTTCTTTCTAGTTTAGTATACTTTAATAAAGTAGTTAAAGTTTATTTTATCAATATATAAAATTTTTATTTCAATTATGTTCAATTATATTTCATTTTCAAAAAGTACATACTATTTCAATTTCCATCATCAAAAAGTAATATTATTTAAATCTATAAAACTTTTACATGTCAAGTTATGGATATGCAAAAAAAGTAAATAAATTTCGAATTTATTTTATGAGCTTCTTTAGTAAAAAAATATATTTGAAGTTTTTTTGTTTTTGTTTTATTTTCTTTTGTTTTTTATTTGTTTTTGTTTTGTTTTGTTTTGTTTTGGTACTAGGATTTGAACCCAGGAGCATTCTATCTCTGAGCTATGCCCCCTGGCCTTTTATTTTTTTTATTTTGAAATGAGACCTTATTGTGTTATTGAGGGTCTAACTAATTTTCTGAGGCTTGTCTCAAACATGCAATCCTTTTGTCTCAGTTTCCCAAGTACTGAGATTGCAGGTGTGCACCACTAAGCCCAGTTTAAGGTTTTATTTTATTTTTTTTATTTCTCCTCTCTTTATTTCTTCATGTTGTAGACCCATGAGATCCTGAGAGATAGGAAAGACCTAGTGTTCTTTATTTTTCCAAAAATTGTAGTTCTTTTGAACTTAGACACATACAAATGGTATCCTTCTTCTGTTTTATCATGGGTTTGTCATTGGTTTCTTTCCCTTAGCAGTAGAAATTACTTTTCTCCTACTTTTTAGGGTAGACTTATCTATAAGTCCTTAATTTTCAAAGGTCTACCCAAAGTGTTCTAAAATTAAAAATTTTATAAATTCTTCCTACTTAAATGTAAAATAGAATTGAAACCATTAATGAATGAGGATACTCGCTGGCAAATATATTTAATATTTTGCCTATTGCTTTTATGTGTGGCAAAATTATATATAGTCATAAAAAGTAAGGTCTTTGGAAATCAGGTATCTTAGGCAGAAATCCTGGTCCTGTTGATTCTCAGCTGAAAATATATAAAATTAGTAACACATTTTAGAAAAAATATTGATACATAGCACAAAGTATTTCACCTACTTTTTCTTTCTGCCTATACTGTCTTTCTCTCCTTTGAGCAAAGAAATATCTCTAGTGTGATTGCCTCTGTGCTGTTCTAGTAACAGCCACAGCTTACCTGGAAAAATTCTTTATCTCTTGGGCTCAGTTGCTTCTCTGCCCAAATGTCAGGATATATTCCCCGTGTTCCAAGTTATATCATAGTCCTTTCATACACTTATCTTGATTTCTACAATGTCACCAGAGATATACACTGGGACCTCAGAAATTGATTTTTTTTTTTTTTTTAGGAGATCCTTCAACTCTATTCTTAAACTAACTAATGTCAATAGACAGAGGAAGAAGAAGAGCCAGTGGGCTTGAGAAGCAGGAATGTTTGGTAGGTTCACAACCATGATTATAGGCTACACAGAGAAGAGAAACTAAACAAATATTCCAAAGAGAAAGCAGTAATTTTTTCCATATTCAAAAATTATTAGAGATTATGTATTTTTATTTCCTAATTTTTCTAAAATGGTTATATAGTCAATACAAAATTTTTTTTCTTAACAAGTTATTTAAATGATTAATAGTGCCATTCCACCTCCTTTTTCTTTTTGTTTTATTTTGTTTTGTGTTTGGCACTAGCATTGAACCCAGATGGTTCTGCCTCTGAGCTACACCCTCCCCCCTCCCCCCTTTTTTTTTAGTTTGAAGAAAGGTCTCACTAAGTTGCTGAGGCTGGTCTCTAACCTGCTATCCTCCTGTCTCAGTGTCCCAACTACTGTAATTACAGGTATGCACCATAATACCCGGCCAATCTTCTAATTTCTGGATGCCCCGTAGGTCTCTCTTCTTGATTATTTCTGACAAGACGTGAGTACATCAAAAGTATATCTGAGCCGGGTGTGGTGGTGCATGCTTGTAATCCCAGCATTTGGGAGGCTGAGACCAGAGGATCCAGGTTCACGGCCAGCCCCAGCTACCTAGTGAGGCACTCCGCAACTGAGTGAGACCCTGTTTCAAAATAAAGAATAAAAAATAGGGCTGGGGGTATAGCTCAGAGGTAGAATGCCCCTGGGTTCCATCCTCAGTACCACAAAAAAAAAAAAAAAGTATATCTGAAATAATCAAACTGAGAATTTAGATAGGTAAATGATAGATGTATGCATAGATACAGGTATACATAGAGTACATAGATAAATAGAGGTGATGATACATTTAGCTAGATAGGAAAGAGATATTGCATGTTTGTGTGTGTGTGTGTTTCAAAAAACTCAACTTTAGCGTTCAACCAAATAATCTGAAAAAAACTTTATTTTTCCCTAAGACCACAATATTGATAGCTAAATAGAAAAGATCAAGGTTTATTTTTTATTGGCCTCAAACTGAGCTCCAGGATGAGATGAAAGAGTTAATAAGAATAAAATCTCAAAGATAACATTACAAAGGCTTTCCACAGTTATCATCGAGTGGAGAATAAGAGAAAAAGAGGACAAGCATGGAGAAAAAATTTCCCCTTTCCCATAAGCTCTTTTTGAAAATTACTTGGAGACTTAGAGACTCTGTTGACTTTAATTAAGTGCTCATTAGATTGACAAACTTTTTAAAAAAGTGATCCTGCTTGCCATGTGGGTTTTCATATGCTCTCCTGGCTTTCTCTCTAAATTACTTTAGAACCCTTTCAGAATAACTTGTTTATTCAAGGGAAATTACTCATAACCCTTTAAAGAATTCAGTTAGATTTTTATGTCCTGTGGTTATTGCTTTATTATTTTTACACCGTTTTATAAATTTCATTGAAATCTCTTAACTCCTCCCTGCAAAGTAAAAGTCTTCCCAAATTGCACTTAATTCCTCCAGTACCAGTGGGGAAATAACTTATAATCTTTGAAATCTCCAGAGTCAGATGTCAACCCAGACATAATTGAATAGGTATAGTAGTGGAGGCTATGGCTGTGCCCAAACAAACAATGGAACAATTTTTCCATCCATTCAGTTCAGTAGAAAAAAAATCAAATGAGTTATCTGTAACTATATGGACACATTAATACTATCTTCTGAATGAACATTTTACTTCTGAAATAATTTTGATAGAAATTTGACTTAAACACCCTCAGTTCACCAAGGGTCGAAGAAAGCCTAATATTGAAAAAAAAATCACTATGGAAAGATTAGAATCCAGACATAATTCCAGGTCTGGAAAAAAAAAAACAAACAAAAAACTAGTTGTCGAAAATGTCATTTTCAAACTAGTATCATTAGTGATTGTCCATCTCCTGAATCTTCTTTTCCTATTTTATTCTTCTCTTCATTTATCCATTGTAGTATTAGTTGTAAAAGATGTTGTGATCACTAATACTAAAATGAAGCACAGGATTTAGAAACCCAAAATATACCTACAACTTCGTATTTCATACTTGTTGCTTTTAGATATTTTCCTTCACATCAGTAAATTAATTTGTGATTAAAATGAAGTATTTGAACAAATTGAAAATTACCCCAGTTTCATATGGTTTTGGCATAGTATAACTAGTGAAATAATAGATTCACCTACATCTATAGTAATAATTGTCTTTATTTTTAATAATTATTTAATTTAGAGCTATGAGACTCCTAGTACACAAAAGAAACATTAATTTGAAAGCTAAAATAATTGAATCACACCACATGATGTATACCTATATAATATATACCTTTGAATTTCACTGTGTTGTGGAATTGCAATGCACCAATAAAACTGTAAAAAATTGAAAGAAAAAAGATGATGGGAATACATAAATTTATAATGCTTAATATGTTCTATTCTATATGTACTGATATATTATCTGATTAAAATTTCTCTCAATTTGTGGTACTCTCTTCAGCACTTCAGAAAAAAATGCTAAATAAAACCAAAAATGAGATGCCATTTTACACCTGCTAGAATGGCTAAAATATAAAAATTCATATCACCAAAAATTGGCAAGAATATGCAAGAATGTTGACCACAGCAGTGTGGAGTGGTACAACCAGTCAAGAAAATCATGTGCACTTTTATCATAAAATTAAACATACACATGCTCTATGAACCAGCAGTTCAACTCCCAGGCATTTACCAAGAAAAACAAAAAAATCTATGTTTTCCAATAGAATGGTTTATAGAAATTTTATTTATAATAATTCCGAACTGAAAAAAGAGGAAATTAGGAGATTAAAGAAACAGGAGAGTGAATTCATGTAATCGAGAATTTGGGGTAATTTTAAAAAACGGATACCTGATAGAAACAATAACATGGATAGATTTTTAAAAATATGCTAGGTGAAAAGAGCCATAGATAAGACATGGTACTATAAAATTCCATTTACATAAAGTTCAAGAGCAAGCAAAGTTAATTTTTGGTGAGAGATCAGAATCACTGTTATTTAGGAGGCTGGGGCAACACACTGGGGTGTTGGAAATGTTCACTACCTTCAATAGGGCACTAGGCTACATGAGTACATATTACTATAGTGATCTAAAAAAATAAATGCAAAATTAGATATATCTTACTATAAATTGAAGATAGAATTTTTAAAATTAATTATTTTGATATATGCTGACATGAGACCTAAAAGTTTGTATAACATTGCATTAGGAGATTGATTTCTTTTTTTGATTTCCCTCACTTTCTCTCCTTAGTCCTAATTTTTAGATTTCCATTTCCCAAAAGGAACCATGGTAATTTTGGGAACAGTATTGTGCTATCTACAGTTGTCTAACTTTTCAAAGTCCAAATTCTTCATCAAAGAAGTCATAATTTAATGGTCTTGAGGTTATGACTGTAAGGCAGAGCTCCAACAACAAGATGAAACTGGATGCTCATGATGAAGAATGGCTGCATGTTAACCCTCTCCAGTAATATTTTTATCTTAAGAGAAGACAATTGGCTCCAGGCATGAAATTTTTGGAAGCATTTCTGGAAGGAATATCTTTAACAGCAGAGTCTCAAAATATAACACATATGTATCAGTATTCTACCTACTGCATTGAAAATAATATCAATGAATAGTACCTCAAACATACCAGCCATGATGTTGATCTGCGGCTCTTCATTGTTCTGGTAGTTGTCACACCAAGTTAGTTCTTCCAAAGACCAGCAGCCACTCATCCCTGTTCCTGCTTGCTTAGTTTCTTGGCTGCCACCTCTGAGATAAGAGCACCTTGGCTTCCCAATTGACTTAGATTGCTTATGATTAAGTAGAAAAACTTCACCAGTGTCTGTGTGTGTGTGCAGTTAGATATTCTCGTGTAAAACTGGTAAAACTGTAAAGATATCAGTAATTGAAAAATTGAAAAAGTTAAATTAAAGCCATCAAATAATGTGCTTTTCTATAACAAATCTTAGCTTTTGCTCACATTTAGTTACCAAATAATAGATTTATTTTATTTATCTGAATTAAAAACTAATTATTATTGAATTTCCAGGTTTTACAGTTCAATGCCTCAAGTGATCTCTTACCATGGTTGAAACGGCCAGATCAACCATTTTCTATCCCATTTTATTCAGCACATAGCCACAGTCTGAAGGAAAAGTTTGTATATGTGTCCTCGCCTTAGGTACAAACTGATAAAAAGTTTAGATGAGATTTCCCTACTGACAGCTACCACTGTAGGGAATGAGGTAGAAGGTGGGTAATAGCTTATACCAACATGCCTGGTAGACAAAAAAGGGCCCATTTTCCATAATTCACTCAAACTCCAAACAGCAACTTAATTTTCTTTCGGTTTTCAGTTTGAGATGCACGGCAGGGATCTCCTCCCCAAGCAAAAGGCAATATGAGGTGAGAAGAAGAGCATGCTGCCAGCACAGGTATAGGCCTGCATAATGGAGCTGTGGCACTCAGAAAGAGGCTTTTCATTTTAACAACTGCGATAGTGAGGAAGAAGCATAATGAAGAGGGCATAATTGAAGTTGGGAAAGGAAACATTAACCATGCATTGAGAGGAAGACTTCGGCAGTTAATTTTGACTTCCTTGCTTGACCAAGCATTAAAGCTGCCTGAGAGGTCAAGAAACCCAGAGAGGTTAGCACTTACATGACCATAGACCCCTGGATTCTAGAGAGTTTATTTTATTTCATTTTTAATTATGTGAAGCCAAACTGTTTTGTACTGCTCCTGTTTTCTCATTTGCATATGCATTTTGGCTCTGGGATCCCAGCACCCAGGCAAGGATTTAAGTTATACATGGGCCTGATGGTACCCAAAAGTATTTCAGGTTTTGATGCTTGTGTCTCTTTGTCACAAAAGAACTTTGTATACTGAATATGCAGGGAAAATTTGAAAATATTAAACAGAACACAAGGAAAGTAAAAACATGAGAAAAGATGAAATGAAAACATATATTTATCAAGGTCCAAAGAAATCAGGTAATAGACACTTGATTCCAAAAGAGACTTATTTCACAGAGATTATGAAATCTTGTTAGGAGGCTGAGACCTGAGGATCATAGGTGATCCTTAGTGAGACCCTACCTCAAACTAAAAAATTAAATAGGGCTGGGGGTGTTGCTCAAACGTAGATTGTCCCTGTGTTCAATCTTCAGAACCACACACATGCATACACACATAGAAAAAGAAGATATTTTTAAAATTCTCAATACAAATAAATACATATAAAAGTCTCATATTCTTCTATCAAAGAGTTGTAGCTAATTATTTAGCTTTCCAACCAATAGATTTCTTAAACTGCCAAACTTCTAAAAATTCTTAGAGAAAAAACAACCAACACAACTGAATGCACTGTGGACCTAACTGATGTTAGAGAATTCCTGAGGCATAGTTAATATAGGAATAAACAAACTAACTCTAAGGGAAAATTATATTTATGTTCTTACCTACAGGAAGATCATGACAAACCCATTGAGGATAAAAGTCACTGCTTATTTTAGTTAGATTCTTATGTCTTTGACTCTATTGATCAATGTCACCCCTGAATAGTTTACTATGGGATTGAGGCTTTTCTTGATTCAATAAACCCCAAGTTCCTTAACCCCTCCCATCTTTTTCAAGAAAGGTGAGCAAAACACTTTTAAAAGAAGGCTTTATCTTTTTTTAATGCCTGGAGAAATTCTTTAGCCATACTTTAAAGGTATGAGGATGCTTTTGAAATATATCAAGTTCTGATCTAGCCATAGGCTAGAAAGAACTTAAAATCATTTGTTTAGCCCTAAAAAAAATCAATATAGAAAAAAATGGCACAGATACAGGTAGCAATAAACAAATGATATTTTTATGGCATTGCATATATTTAGAAACTAACATTAAAAAACAGAGCACATCTTACCCACTTACAAATTTGCTATTATTCCTATCTGTTAATAAATAAATAAATTAAATAAATAAATAGTGTTTATCTTTAAGCATCTCTTGCATCAAATCCTGTGTCAAATACCAGAAATGTGTGTTTTTCATGTAAAATCCAGTCCTAATCATCTTGATATTTTATAATTTGGTAGATCTCATGAGATATAATACCTGAGAATTGAGGATGAGATGACATTACTTAAAACTCAAAGTAATGAACATGTAATTTTTATTTGAAAATATAGAAGCTAATTAATCAAACTGTTAATTATAGTGTTAAGAATTTTATTGTATTCTTATCTTGGGAATTTGGTAAATAGAATTTGGTTATATAGCATTACAAGAATAACTAGTTAGAAAATCTTTTTGTAAACTATTATGGTTTTTTTGTTTGTTTGTTTGTTTTGTGTGTGTGTGTGTGTGTGTGTGTGTGTCACCAGAGATTGAATCCAGGGGCATTCTACCTCCAAGCTACATCCCCAGCCCTATTTTTTATTCTTTATTTTGAAACAGGGTTTCACTAAGTTATGGAGGACCTCACTAAGTAGCTGAAGTAGCTAAGGCTGGTGGCAAACTGCGATCCTCCTGTCTCAGCACCCAAGTACTCGGATTATAAGCATGGACCACCATGCCTGGCTCTATTATGTATTAAAATTGAGTGATATAATCATTTCTACGATTTGTTGAGTACCCAATATGTACAAAACATTGTAATGTATCTTATATAGCTTTATACAACATTTCACATTAGCATTTCCAGACCACTAGAGAAATCATGCATACCATTCTGAACATTCATAAAATTTTCCTTTGTTACAGTTTGTTTCTTGCATACACATCATTCACTGACACTAGAGAACATGTATCTGTGAAGAAAGTGTGTGCCAGCTGTCACCCAATATGAAGAAAATGATATTCGACTGCAGCTTAATATTGAACTCACAATATAACCTTTTCGGAGTTCTTAAATAATATTTAAAGGTAGTTCATATGTATGAAAGCCCTTATCAAATTCCCCCAACCCAAGTTAGTACATACTGTCTTGTTATGATGTCTAATTCAAGGCAATTAATAATTTCTAAGTAACTAGGGTATTTCATATATTTCTATTGCAAGCCATCAAATCTGCAATATAAATCTGGTAGCAAAGATTGGTATAATTAAGTTAGTTTTCAGCATACAAACCACAGGATGAAAATGACTCATGTCTTTTACTTATAATGAGAAAAACATATAGCTCCTGATACATGCATCAAAGGACAATAATCAGAACCTAATATTGCAAGTGCTTCTGTCCTCAAATTGTGTAGTGCTTTCTCAAGAGCTAAGTAGAGAATGCTCTATAGCTATGCTTTCAAAGTACTTTGATCTTTTTGTTTGTTGGTTGGTTGGTTTTATTTGTTTTATTACTGAAACCATATTCCCTTCAAGTCATCTTCTAGTTTTTGCTCACCTTTTCTCTCCTCTTGCCATGTTGCTAAATATTTATTCTTTTGTATTGTGTATGTTTAAGGGCTGCAACATGATGTCATGAGATACATATTGTAGTGAAAGAAAAACTTATAATAGTGAAGAAAATTAACATACCTATCCTCTCATATAATTACTCACTTTTTTGTTTTTATAGCAAGAATATCTAAAATCTAATCATTTAACACAAATCTCATGGACATTATAGTTTTAGTCCTGGTGTTATACATGAACTCTTAGGCAATTTTTCTTCCAACAAACCTGCTAATTGTATTCTCCTCTGATGTTCTGTAGCTCTCATGTGCACCCCTGTGCCTCCTTCAGTTCCATGTCATGAACTCAAATCACTATCGCATTATGTCTACTTGAAATATGGCTCTAGCTTCCAGTAGGCCATTCCCAGAATCTCTCCTCCATATTCAATCTAATGTTTGTGGCGCTATTTGATCAGAATTTCTCAAGTATTTAACTTTTTTGAAGTTTAAGCTTCTTACTTGGTCAATTAAACTCTCTATATTTGACCCATTCTTCCTAACTTAAGTTTTTTACACAAACTATTCATTTACTCACTTATTCAGTCATGAATATTAAATATGTTCTAAGTTAGGAGCAGTTTAAGATATGGCAGCCTTAACAATAAATGAAACAGGCCCAAGATTTACCTTCATGGGCATCTCATTCTGATGGAGACAATTGGTACTATGGTACTTTGCCAAGATATCCTTGTCAGAGCAACACAGTCAAAAGCCCCCATCCTCTTCAGTTGCCAATACACTTGGCTAGCTGACTGTTCCTCTCTGAGTCTCAATGACACTTATTCTCTATAGCAAATTCCCACTTCCTCTTAGGAAGATTCTAGCAATCAATGGCTCTCAGATATGGAAACACAAAGACCTGGCTCCTGGTCTAAATTTGGGAAAATACCACAATATAAAGATCCTGAAGTCACAGCCAGGTTCATATTAAGAGGACAGGGTGGCTAGAATTCAAAGAGAGGGGGACATTTGTCAAAGATGAAGGGAAGCAATACAGGATACAGACCATGCTGAGTGTTCTAGATCAGAAGATACTCAGCTTTCTCTCAGACTAAGAAGGGAGTCTAATAGTGAGACTAAGTAAGTTCCAGGTATATTTTGAAGTTGGAGTGAATAGCTTTGCTGATAGGTTGAATGTGGGTTGAATAGGATGACTCCTATTTTTTTTTTTTTTTAACCTGAGCAGCGGGAGTAGTGGACTTGCTATTTCATGAGAGACCAAGACTGCTGAACATAATATTATAAACCCAGGGCATTCCTCAGATTTGTTTTATATTTGCTTTTTATAAACCAAGTATATCCCTAAGATTTTGCTTATATTTGCTACAGACTTTCCCATATTTCTTTTTCACTCCTATCATTCTCTAATCCCCATAGGTCTAGAGTCTATTGTCTCTTACTCATTTAACTCCTATGCTATTCTCTCAATGAAATTTATTTGAGTGTCTCTATCAAAAGTACACTGCCCTTTCTAAGCCGGGTGTGGTGGCGCATGCTTGTAATCCCAGCATTCGGGAGGTTGAGACCGGAGGATCTGGGTTCGCAGCCAGTCTCAGCTACCTAGTGAGGCACTCCGCAACTTAGTGAGACTCGGTTTCAAAATAAAGAATTAAAAATAGGGCTGGGGGTGTAGCTCGGAGGTAGAATGCCCCTGAGTTCAATCCCCAGTACCGCAAAAAAAAAAAAAAAAAAAAGTACACTGCCCTTTCTAACACTATAATCCTTTAATTAAGGTTTTTAAAACACATTAATAACTTTAATTTTTATATTATTTTTATAATTTTCAGGTCTAGTACAATATAAATGAAGTTTTTACTTAGAATACTAATTACAGCTGATATGAGAGAATTATATATATCTTCTCACAGAAGGTATTTTGCCCTGTGAAAATTTTTGAATACCAAAGTTGATAAAGGCACAATTAGATCTAAAGTATATCTGTATGTTTGTTTCCATTTTTCTGGTCACTAGTTAGATAAACCAACCCTCCTTCACATAAGGAGGAGTGAGTATATGAGTGTCAGGGGTCAAGTCTTTATAATATTGAAGGATGTGTATCTGCCCTCCATATGTAACACTTGCACTGTTTTATTTTTTATTTCAAATTCACTATATATTTACGTTTTGGTGTCTTTTTTTTTTTTTATTACTCGGATGGAACCTGGGGGCATTCTACCTCCAAGCTACAGCCTCAGTCCTATTTTTTATTCTTTACTTGAAACAGGTTCTCACTAAGTTGAGGAGGGCCTCACTAAGCAGCTGAGGCTGGCTACAAACTCAGCCTCCCAAATGCTGGGATTACAAGCGTGCACCACCATGCCCAACTTGGTGTCATATTCTGACAGCACTCATTATAACACCTCATGCCCAGGAGGAATCCCAGTATTCTGAAGAAATAAATCTCTTTGCATTCTTAAGAATAAATTGAATAAAGGTAATGGTGGAGATGGGAACAGGAATGATCATGAAATCCAATTTTTATAATTTTAAATATAAACAAATCCAAATCATCTTTTTATCAGTGGATACTTAGAATCCAACACAAAATTTGAAATATAATTGATGTACCTATCATGTACATGACCTTTTGCTGATTACAAATTTTTTACTAAAACGTTACCATACATATAGTATATAATGTTTAAATATATATTTAATCCATGGTTGCATCTCCAATTTTGAGATTTTTTTTCAACTTTAAAAAGTAATACTAGAAACAAAAACAAGAAGACAAATGCAATTTAAAATACTTAAAAGAAATTTCCCAAATAATGGAGCAAATGGAACCACTGAAAATCAGCCTTCTATACTGTACCTGAAAAAGGAACAATTGGCAGACCAAGAACTAACAAGTCCCATGCAGAATAAAGATGGAATTGTCCTTGAAGCATGTACTATTGAAACCCCATATATGGTAATTATTTTATAAATGTTCCATGTCATTAGTATTGAGATGTTTTAGATCGTTTATCCTTTTAATCCTTGAAAACAAAGCAAGCAGAAAATATTTGGCACTAATATGAAATATTGCTACTTCCAATACTTAAACTGTAGAATTACCTTATATGAAGCATTCAGGTTTTCTGGTATTATAGAAACCTACAGAATTTATTTCATTCTTTAGGCTTTGGACTTGTACAGTATTACCTCCATTTATTAAATAATTATTTATACAGAAGGACCATATGTATCTTTATCGGGTGTTTGCCTTTGAAATAGAGAAATAAATTATATATTTGAAATTTTCATAAGAGAACTTCTTGGACATACACCCTCTCTCTATGGATTTGTCACTGAATTTTCAAGTTAATCATTGGAATTTTACTAACCTGCTACATGAGTGTATATGGGTGAAACAGGGGAAGACACTGGTGGGTAGAAAATTAATAAGAAAAAAAAATCTGTGGAAAAGAGAAAAAAGCCTTCCAGAAATTAATTGAAAAACTAAAAAAGACACCACTAAGAACTTATTGGTAGTTTTTAGGAATCCAGCTTACAGTCTAGATAAAAGACTCTGTGCTTCATTTTAAAAGATCTCTTTTATCTCATCTTTCAGATGCTACCTAAAACAAATTTGTGAAGTAATCTCCTTCAAAAAACCCATAAATTTAATCAGTGTTTGAAAACTAATAGCAAACTAATAAAATTGACAAAAGGAAGTGGTTGCTCACATAAACAACACTTAGATAAAATGGTCTATTATGCTGCTATGTCATAATCAACAGTTAAAAGTCCATTTCTGTTTTAATCTGTTTACATGAAATTAATAGAAAGAACACCTGGCCAGGTCTCTAGAGCCCTTATGTCCTTTCCTCACTCTTCTATATTTGTGTGGACTTGGAAGAGCCCCTTGGTCTCTCTGAGTATTCATTTCCCTGAATAAACTGAGTTATACTGAATGATCAGCTTGGGTACCTCAATGACCTATTTCCAAATCTCATTGACAAGGAAAGTCTAGTAGGTTATAATTTCCTCATTGCATGTGTAACTTGCATCAATGTGTTCTTTGTCACCAATATTTTTATGTAACAATTACTTGAGATAGTAGAATATGCCCCTATGAATTAAGCACTATGTATTTAGGACATCCCTCAACTACTTTTCTCTTACTAACTCTGCTTGGTGCCATAACCAATTTCATCCTCACCTATAGGCAAGCGAGAAAACAGACTGCCTTCCTCTGAAAATTATCTCTATTTTTACACTCAAATCCCTTATTCTAACTTGCCAGACTCAACTAACAGGCAGGATTCTCATTTTTGTATCAGCTTAATTCTTTCCTTTGTACTCTTTTGATCTGAAGCTATAGATTCCTTTTGTTTCCCGAGTCTACTTCATACATGTACCCTTTGAAGGGAACTGAAGTTACCTCTGGTTTGTGCTGGTATCTATATCTCCTTATTTTATGTTACACAGTTATTTCCTCACTCAGTCTCCACCACTGTCCCAAATATTCAATTTTTTCCCCTGTGGTACTGAGGATTAAACCCAAGGACATTCTTATCTCTGAACTATACCCAGAGTGTCCTTGTCTTCTCTCTACTCTTTTCTCTCTTCTCTCTTCTCTCTTCTCTCTTCTCTCTTCTCTCTTCTCTCTCTCTGTCTCTCTCTCTCTGTCTCTCTCTCTCTCTCTCTCTCTCTCTCTCTCTCTCTCTCATTTTATTTTGTTTTGTTTTGTTTTGTTTTGTTTTGAGACAGGGTTTCATTAGTCTGCTAAGAGTACTGCTAAATTGCTGAAGCTGGTCTCTAACCTGCAATCCTCCAGTCTCAGTCTCCCACATCTGGGAGTTATAGACCTGCACCACCACATAGGACTCCAGTATTTACTTTCCAAGAAGAATTTGCAGCCAGGCATGGTAGCATACACTTGTAATCCTAGTATTTGGGAGGTAAGACATGAGAATCACAGGTTCCAGGACAGTCTCAGCAACATAGTGAGACTATCAGCAACCTAGTGAGACTCTGTTTCAAAAACAAAAAAAAAAGGGGAGGGGGTTGGGGATGTAACTTGATGGTTGAATGCCCTTGGTTCAAAACCTAGTACAGAAGAAGAAGAAGAAGAAGAAGAAGAAGAAGAAGAAGAAGAAGAAGAAGAAGAAGAAAAAGAAAAGAAGGAGGAAGAGGAGGAGGAGGAGGAAATAATTATCTAACTTATTCCATATGAGGATTTTTAATAGGAAAATAAAAGTTTATCTCGATAAAATTTTTTGGGTATTGTGTGCCACACAAAAATTTATAAAGTTTTTCCTTGATAAAATATAATAATCACAATAAATATTGAGTTTGTGGCTTAAGTTTTTAAAATAAATCATTTCTTAAAGAAGGAAAAAATCTTGTGATTGGTTAGATCAGAAATAATTCAACAGATTTATTGGAAAATGTCTCTAATCCTAGTTTTTAAAATGCAGCCAGATTGGAATCTGCACATCTCTGGAATCTGTAATGACTCACACAAGACACTTGTGTATGATGCAGTCTTGACATTTTGCCAAAACAACTGGTCACATCAATCAAAAAAAATTAGTTGAGCGATTCTTCCATGCCATGTAGACAATGGCCCAGTTGGTTGTATTTTTCATTCTTTTGCTAAATACTTTGGCAGCATGTCGAGATGGTGGCAGTTTGGCTGTGCTTCTGACGAGTGTCATGCCCAGTGTCTGATATGTATGACCTAAGGCTCAATGCTTTGATGAAGGCTTCCCACCACAGAGATTCTCAAGACTCCCAGTTACTCAAACTTTGTGCTTCATGGAACTCTAAGATTTTTGTATATTCCTCTAGAAAGCTATGTTCAACAAATCATGAGATCATATAGCACAAAGAGTCCTTGAAAGAGACTTTGATCCCACGGTTGGTTATGTATGTTTATTTCTCAAAGTCACTTATGTTTACATCCATATATTTATGTTGGTGCCTTCTTCCCATTGTAGCAGGAGGTCTTTCAGGATTTACTCTGTTCCATTTTTGAACTCCCTACAGTCCAATAGTGTACTCTAACCCAGTGTTTGAATACTTTCTCAAAGCAGTCTGTGAAAAAGTCCTTTCATGCCAGATAACTAGGCAGAATTTACAAGGGGAGCAATAAACTTACATCTGAAGTACAGGTCATTTCACAGGCCACTAGATATATTTTTAAATTTCTACTTTTGCTTTCAGCACAAGTTTAACAGGTGTTACTTGTCAATTCATATAGTTACAGAAAAAATGTGCTTATTCAAATGCCAATAGAGGCAAGAGTGGAAACCCATAGCTTGACTACTGTATCACAAAAATGAAGCCAAGATGTTAAGGGGCAGAAGGGCTGGGACTAGATCTACCTTGCTGGATATTTTATCCTCCACCCTTGACACACAGTGAGATGTTCAGGTAATATGGGTTAACTAATTACAAAACCAAAAGTAAAATGTCATCTATTATTGTTTCTTCCAGTAGAATCGGTCATTTATTTGATTAAAAATGAGAAATATTGGCTCACTTTAAGAAATAAGCTACTAATTCTTTGTTTAATATCATTGCAATGTGTCTTGTAGTTGCCTTTTCATTTTTTTTAATTATTATTTTTTTTTAAAAAACCGTCTCAGCTAGGCATGGTGGGACATGCTTGTAATCCTAGTACTTGAGAAGATGAGACATGAAGGTTGCAGGTTCGAGGAGAGCCTCAGCAAATAGTGAGACTTTTAGCAACCTAATGAGACCATGTTTCAAAACAAAATACAAAAGGGTTAGGGTTGTAACTCAGAGGTAGAATACTCCTGGGTTCAATTCCCAGTACAATACACACACACACACACACACACACACACACACACACACACACCCCTCAAATAATTATCAATACTGTTGAGAAGTAGTTTTATTTATTAGACAGAAAGACACTGAGTAACTTATTTTCTTTCTCCTCATTGAATATTATTTACATTGTAATGATTCAATCAGATTTATAATAGAATTACTCTGATCTCATAATGCTGTAAAAAATATTGCTTATGTGCTTTAAAAAGATTCATTTAATTTGTGGTATTAAGAGTTTACTAAAGTTTCAAAATCCACCAAAATAAAATAATACTATTCAAAGCTATTCAAGATTACAACTAAAACAACATATTCTCTTTAATATAGTATAATGATTAAATAAAAATAATGAAACCATCATTTGAGATAAATTATATATCTGATAACACTAAAGGTATTATAACTCATAATGTTTGTCAATTACATTTATTTTCTGCTCAACACATTCTTAATATAAATAAAAGTTCTAACTCATAAAAAGGATCATTCATGATAGTCTTGAAATTACCAGCTTGTTGAACTCACCTTTACTGGACAGATGGCAGGTGACAAACTGATCTCAGCCAATCTAATCTGTCAAAACAATCTGCCATGAGCAGGTGTCAGATAATTATCTAAATTAACAGATATGTAAAGTAATAAACAAACTAAAAATAAGTCCCAAACACAAGAACTCAACAAGCACCTAAATTTGCAGCCTAACCTTAAATCATACATATGATATAAAAATGAGTTCTTGGGCAAAGTATGACTAGTAATATCAGTTTCTATTTTCTTTACCTAAATTTTTGCCTTGTGAAAAGAAAAGTTTTATGATTCTTATTCAAATAGAACTCTGGTTACATAATTGTGATATGGCACTAACAAAATGTTTGGCTTACCAAGTATATGTTAATTCTATGTCATCATTAAGAGCAATAAAAATGTTTGTTAAATTCAAATTTATTGCTGTATATGTGTATGAACATATAAAACGTTATATAATTACACAATCAAATAATCAAAAATATGTAACTGCACAGAAAAAAATTCTTTTGAGTACGTGAGTAGTTGTATAAGTTATGAGTTATATTCAAATGCATATAACTATACATTTGAATCATTATATAGTACATATATGCATATATATGTATTTATAGATTTTTTTAAATTGCAATGTGTTTTGTAGTTGCCTTTCCAGTTTTTTTATTCTTATTTTGTTTAAAAAAATCATCTCAGCTGAGTATGAAGGTGCATGCCTGTTGTCCCAGTACTTGGGAAGTTGAGACAGAAGGATCTCAGATATGAGGACAGCCTCAGCAAATAAATACATATCAAGACTCTCAACAATGTTTTGAGACATAAAAACTAAATAAGGGTTAGGGGTGTAGCTTGGAGGCAGAATGCCCCTGGTTTCAAACCCTAGTACCACAAGATAAGACAAAATAACTAACAGCTCCTCCACATGTACTTGGGAACTTAGTATTTGTCCACATAGCTAGATATTAACATTGCCAGTTGACAACATTTCATTTACTGGCCTGAAACTAGTCATTTTTATTGCAGTTAAGTTTACCTAAATAACTGCGTGGTCATTGGCAAGTTCAATGAGCAACAGTGGGTCTAGTTAGGTGAAACTTCCTGAAAAGAAGCAATCATTTAAGTTTTCTTCCTTTAAAACAAGATATTTTTGTCTCCAGAATAATCACTGGCTCATGTCTTGTTTAGGTAAATATAAGCACATTAGGTGCTTCCAGGTGGGAAACACTTGTTGTAAAAGAGGCTATTTTCGTAGGTGGAAAATGTGGTAAATAAAAGAGGTGATTTGTAACTGATGCCTAATGCCTCTTATAGATAGAACTTGTCCCCCAAAAGTGACCATATTTGCATAAAAGCAAAGACTCCTGAGAAAAAGTGTCCCATGCGGTTCTGGCTTCATCCTTCTGGTTAATTGCAAAGGCACTGACTGAATTCTGAATGAGTTCTGGCAATGGTTCTCAAACATTTGGCCTCAGGATCCATTTACACTTTTAAGATTATCAATGCCCCCTAAAGAGCTGTTGATTATATCTCTCAACATTTATCATATTAGTAATAAAATGAAGGCACCTCTACAGTATTTATTACTTAATCCAAAATAATAATAATGCTAATAATTCATAGTGTATAATTATTATACAGGTATATAATAATATATAAAATATATAATTTTAGCAAAAATTATATATTTTGCTAAAAATGATATGTTTCAAAATAAAAAATTGAAATGAGTGGCATAATTATATTTAGCAAATATATTTAGTATCTGATAATAAAAGACAGATGAGTTCATCTATATGGCTTCTACATTAGTTCTATCAAGATACATTAGTTTGGCTGAAGAAAACAACTTCACATGGATAAGTGGTTGAAAAATGAAGAGTTTTAAATTTTCTCAATATAACTTTATATTCTTTGATATATCAAAATTTGAGAAATGATAGTTTTCTAAAAGTGAGTTGCAATGCGTAATCTAAAACAACATTGTTGAACTTTTTGTCCTTGCTTACCAATTAATCTGTCATGCCTTTTGAACAAATCTGTCACCCAGGCATGATTTTGTAACATCATTCATTAGTCCACTGAATTATGCAGTTCTTTCAAATGCCCCATAAAATATCCAGCTGTACTTTTGTAAGAGAATGGAAATTAAAAGTCATATAATATCTTAGAATTACTAAGAAAATAATTCCAACTTCATAGACAATCCTGAAAACATCTCCGTTTTCCCCAAGCTCTCGGGCTACACTTTTTTTTTTTTTTTTTTTTTTGCAGTACTGGGGATGGAACCTGGGAGCATTCTACCTCTGATCTACACCCCCAGTCCTAATTTTTTTATTCTTGTTTTGTTTTGTTTTGTTTTTTGGTACTGGGAATTGAACTCAGGAGCATTCTACCTCCGAGCTACACCCCCAGCCCTATTTTTTATTCTTTATTTTGAAACCGAGTCTCACTAAGTTGCGGAGTACCTCACTAGGTAGCTGAGGCTGGCTTGAACCTGGATCCTTTGGTCTCAGCCTCCCGAATGCTGGGATTACAAGCGTGTACCACCACGCCCGGCTTTATTCTTTATTTTAAAACAGGGTCTCACTAAGTTGCGGAGAGCCTAACGAAGTCATTGAGGCTGGCTGCAAAGGGAACCCGAATCCTCTAGTCTCAATCTCGTAAATGCTGAGATTACAAGAGTGTGCCATTATGCCTGGCAGGCTACACTTTGAGAGTCACTTTCCTGAGGGAAATGGCGGTATGATTCATAAACTCATAGACAACACCAGGACCAAAACAGCAGCTATCACAAGTGACTCCAGGCAAAAAACAAGGGAAAGGAGTCATTGTGACCACACCCAGGGAGAAGGCAGCTGCTCCTCAGTCACCTCTTAGGAGGTTGGGTCAAAGGTGGTCTGATTTGATTTTTAAAGATAAACCAGAAATCTGGATTTTTATGTGATTCTCCTGATTTTTAACCAATTATTTAATGGGATAATACTTATTGACCAAGCAGAATCCTCCTGTGTATTGAGGCCTTAGGTTTGTCTTCTGGGATGTATAGCAGAGAGCATTATCTTTGCGTAATATATGGTTGAAGCCAGGTATCAACTATAGGAATCACAACCAGGCAGGAGAAGTCAGATTAGAGATATAAACTTCTAAAGCTCAGTGCTGCATATCTGTATACTTCTTGGTTGATCCAAAGTACAGAAATCATGAGGTGATATGCTCAAACCACCTGGATCTGGTAAAACAAATCCAGAAAGCAGTGGACAAGGACATTTCTAATTGTGTTGGACCAATTTTTAATAGTAATGTATATGTTGCAATCAAAATAGACATAATAGAAAACAGGACATATGGTGGACTTATTATGATATTCAAAAGGCCAGGGCTGAAGGTCAGCAAATATTGACTGAAAAATGACAGGGAGAAATGCAAGAAATGCAAACAAAGAGGAATAGAAGGTGTAGCTTAATGTAGCAGATGCGTGTTATATCAAAGTCTTTATACCCTGAGATCACCATGCTACAAAGAAGCCCAATCTTGCCACATGAGGGGCGGAGAGGGGGGAGCAAGAGAGAGAAAGAGAGAGAGAGTGAGAGAGAGAGAGAGAGAGAGAGAGAGAGACAGAGAGAGAGAGAGAGAGAGAGAGAGAGAGAGAACTCCCCAGTCCAGTCTGTTCTGGCCACCCAAGCTTAGGAAACAGACATGGGAGTAGGCAAAATAATACTGGATATTTTCTGCCCCAGCCAACAATGCGTGGGGAGAACATTCCCCAAACTGAGTAAGCAGCCCAAACTGAGTTCTCAGATATATGCATGTCATTCACATATTTTGGTCCCCCACCCACCTCTGACTTTTAGTATCACTTTATTGTAGACTCAGCTGGACTGAAAGTGGAATTTTGTTTCACATCAAATATCTAGAACTCTTATATTCCTTTCTTTGGACATGAAGACCTATCCATTGTATTCTGTCTATTATTTCTCTAGTAATTGTTCTCCTCTTAAATAGAGTATTTCTAGTCTCTTAATTCTGCAATTTTGTTGGTCTGTTACTCCTCTCCTCCATTCACTTCTTACGTGGATTCCATGAGGCCAAACTTTAAATACTCTCTCACTAGCTCTCAAAATCCTGGCTTCTCAAGGAGGTGGTCTAAATGAAGGGGAGGGGAAGTCTGAGATTCATTATTTGAAATACTAACATCCACTATGTGTACATATGTGAAAATCCCAATGTCAATCTCAGTACTCTGTATGGGATGGGGGAGATGGGAGTTGGGGGGGGGTACCAAGTGCTGTGTGCATGTATGGCAATGTCAACATGATATACATTATGATATGAGACTGACCATAATGCACCAATAAAAGCACATAAAATAAATTACAGAAAACAAAACAAAACACACACACACACACACACACACACACACACAAATGAAATAAAATAAGATAAAAAATTCCTGGCTCCTTAGTCTTCTACAGTGCCCACTGAACAAATCCCAAACTTGCATGAATCGTAAAATGAGAATGTTTCCTTTTCCTGTACCTGGATAATGTGTTTTGCTACTGAAAACATCAAAACTACAAGCTGGTGCCAAATAAATTCACTGGTCTTCATTCTAGCTCATCTTTCAGTTCCTTCAAGACTCTCACATATTGTTGGTCTTGGTCAACACATTTTTCTGTTTTCCTCAGCAGATATTTTAAATATTGATGCCTTTTCTCAGCCTTCTAGTCAGCACTTTCCACATCAGTCTCAGAGTGACACATTTGAGAAATCTGAATCATCACCTGTGAATTTCTTCAACTTTATGTTCTCATCATTTACAAATATCTTCATATTTTCATACTAGAGATTATTCCTGACATAGTTCCTATTGATGTATGTCTTCTGGTCTTCAGATCCTTGTGCAACCCCATGCCCTACTGTGTGGGATGGTTTAGTTAACTTGGCTCTAAGGATCGTAATATGAAAAAAGTGATGGGGTATTACTTGTGGTATTATGGTATAGAAAACAAAATTATCTTGGACTTACTCTTTCTCTTTTTGAGACTCTCATTTCCCTTGGCTCTCTCATTCTGATGATACAAATTGCCATGTTATAAGCTGCTAGAGAGACTCATAGGACAAGGAACTGGAGACAGCCTATAGCAACCAGCAAGGAATTAATGTCTTCAGACCAAGGGCTAACAAGAAATTAATGCTACCAACAATCAGTAAGTGCTAGAAATCACATTCTTTTGTCAGTCAATGTTTGATGGCAGCAGCCCATGAGTTGACTAGTGAGATAGTATGAAACACAGGACTTCTGTAAGACACCTGGATTCCTAATGTACTGAAGCTCAGCGTCAATAAAGATTGTTATTTCAAGCCATTAAAATTTGGGATAACTTGTAATGAAGCAAAATACAATACATAAGCCCTTCCTTTCTCTAGGCTAAAAAAATCTGGTATTCAATGTCAACCTTTGTCACTAATCTCTTGATCTTATACCTTCCAGACTTTTCTCCATCAGATTTCTTCTCTTCCTTCTTTGCCCCAAATTCCTTAGCTTCTCTTTTAATGAAATGCATTGCACCCTGCCTGGTGTCTTCATTAGCTGGTGCCTTATTTCCTTACTTTTTCATCTCAACTGAAATTCATAAAACATTATTCTACTTTTGCTTTCTCTACTTTCTAACATTTGATTCAAACATTCTACTAATCATAAAATAGTTTCTATACACACATGAATTTACTCTGGAAAATTTAATTTTAGACATTCATATTATCATGCTTAATAAATGATTTCCAATGTCTGGGATTTAAACCTACTTGCTTTAGAAAAACAAAGAACATTCTCTCTGTTTTAAAAGTATTGGCCCATGAGTTTTTTGAAACATTTAACTACTGGTTTTCTTTCTACCACACCAGAAGCCCTTTCTTTATCTATTTCCTAACTTCCTGTCTTCTATTTCAGTGGTTCTAAACCAGAGATGATTTTTGTCCCCTAGAGGACATTGGGCAATATGTGGATATATTTCATTACGACCAGAGTCTTGGATTTCCACTGAAATCTAGTGAATAGAGGCCAAAGATGCTGCCAGACATCACACATTGCATAGGCTAGCCTCCACAACTCAACCAAAAGTTATTCAGCACAAAATAGTGTTGAGGTTGAGAAATTCTGCTCTGTTTGATATCTGAACGTGTTTTTGCTTTTATTTTTTGCCCCCAACTTTATTCTTCATTCATTTGTTTTACCTGGAAAATCTCATCTGCTGATATTGTTTAAATAACCATATATATATATATATATATATATATATATATATATATATATTCTGAAGATTTTCATATTTACTCTTCCAGCACTGAAATTGATATTTTGAATCTGAATGCACACTAGATATGCTTAATTGGAAGTGTCTCAAGCAGAAATAAATTGGCATATCCCAAACTGTGGATAGATATTCCCTTCCCATTGGAAATTTCTTTGAGTAACCTTACGTCTAGTAATGCCACACCATTACCATATAATAGACTAGTCTAACAACTAAGATTGTTTTCCCTCCCATATCCAATCCCTAAGTCCAGTATATTTCAATCATATGCCTTTTTATTTTCCCCAATCCCTTATTTACCTCACATGCTAGTTGGATTTCTATCTTTATTGCAAAAGAGAAAGGTTTATAGCTGGGTATGGAGGTGCAGGTCTGTAGTCTCAATACTCAAGAGGCGTGTACAGAAGCATCACAGGTTGGAAGACAGCATCAGCAACTTAGACCCTCAGCAAATCAGACTATGTTTAAAAAAATAAAAATAAAAAGAGCTCTAAGTGCAGCTGAGAGGTAAATTGCCCCTCAGTTCAATACCCAGTACAAAAGAGAGATAAGAGAGAGAGAGAAAGAGAGAAAGAGAGAAAGAGAGAAAGAGAGAGAGAGAGAGAGAGAGAGAGAGAGAGAGAGAGAGAGAGAGAAGAGAGATTGATTTTCTTCACAGTTTTGGAAATTTCAGTCCATGATTGAGTGGTCTGATTGCTCAGGGCCTGTGGCAGGAAAACTACTCACCTCATGGCAAAGAAGCAAAGGAGAAGAGGAGGGGGCTAGGGACCCTCAGTCCTCTTTGGAAGCATGCCACCAATGACCTAACTATCTCCCACTAGTACTCCTGTCTTAAAGATTTCACCACCTATCAATAATGACACCCTGAGGCCCAGGCCTTTAGCACAGGGTCCTTTGGAAGACATTTAAGATCCAAGCTAAAGAAACTCACAGGCAAAGTGTGAACTTTCTATGCTTCCACACACCCAGTCCCCATATCCAGCACAGTGCTTACATTGCAGGGCTGAAATTATTCATGTTTCTGTGTGTCCTCTGATTAAACTTCAGACTTCTAAATGGAAATCTAAATGTATGTGTGTGTGTGTGTGTGTGTGTGTGTGTGTGTGTGTGTGTGTCCAGGAATGTAACATCATGAATAGGAATTATGATGATAATAATATAGCTAATATTAAATAGTTGAAATCATATTAACAAATTAGTAGGTTAGAATTTTAAAAATTTACTAAAAACCTACTAAAATTTATTAAAAACTTACTATTTTTAATTCTAGAAATCACCTTCTTAACCACCAGCTATACTGATTTCTTTAGGTTCATTCCTTCTGTATTTCCTACTCTAGTAATGATGCAAATTAACATTAATAAAATTGGTTAAATTTTATTAAATATTATAAATATTAATGCACTAAAATATAATGCATGTTACACATTATAAAATAATATATGCTATATTACTACATATCACATAATAATATAATATTAAAACTTAAAATATACCTGTTTTAATATTTTTAATTACTAAAATTGCATAATTAAAATATTTGCGGAGACATTTTTTTTTCTTTGTCACATACAAAATGCCTAAATCAGTATGACAAGAATCACTTTGGTCTCTGTAAAATCAAGATGGAGGATTCAATGAATTCAGACAAGATTAGGGATGAGTCAGTGAAAGCAACAGCAGACCTTACAGCCTTAAACAAAGTATAGATTTTGCTACTAGAAATAAAGTACAGGAGTATCTTAAAAGCACTCTAGAAAAATAAATACCTTCTTGCTGAAGTAAGGAGTAGAAACAAGGCTAGTTGCAGCATTCCACAACAGGGCACACAAATGTTCTGGGTGTGCTTTGAAGGAAGTAATCAAAATCATCAGTTTCGGGTCTAAAGAAGGTCTCTGTTGGGCCCGTTTCAACTATTTTGCTGTTGTATTTCAAGAGTGACGTATTCCACATTAAAATCAATAAGTATGTTGGTCCTCTTATTAAGTGGCATTAACAGAATCAATTTCTTATTGTCGGATGAAAGGCCTTGGAAGGCAAGAGGGAGGATGTGTTCAGGTTTCTTGAGCAAATGCTATACACCTGATTCATTAAAATCAGTAGTAAAAGTACTGGCCTGTTACAGAAAAAAATTCCATTAACTCTTCAACCTCTTTTTGAATGATTGGGTTGTTATGAGGACTTGTCTCTTCACAATTTTCCCCTGTTTGTTTACTAGTGCTCTGAAGTGTGTGAGAAGTTTAATAAATGACTGATGCTCACAGAACACATTGGGCACTTTCCCTAGGGGACATCCACAGTCACAAAACAGACTTGAAATAACTCAATTAATGCCTGCTTCCTGCTCACAGGACAGAAGGAGGACTGTGAGGCTAAGAAATCAGGACAGACTATACCCAGAAGCTGCGCCAACCTAAGCACCTGGTTGTAAACCCATAACAATAATGAAGGAAGGATTCTTCATTTTTCTTGCTTCTCCTTCATTATTAAGTGAAACCTCTGAAGACAGGCAATATAGATAAAGGAAAGAATGTTGGCTACAGTTTTGACATACTAAATTCTTCCGTCTATATTCTTAAACACTTCTCAACCACCAAATCTGCAAAACGGAAGATAGTACTTTGCAAGGGATTTATGAGTACCATATATAACACATGCAGAGTGGTCCTCGCATCTTGTGCTCACATTAAAACAATTATTTTTTCCCCTTGCAACTGTATTTTCAGGAATCCAGTTGGAAACTTAGAAATAAGTTTTCAAAGTTCCTCAAAGTAGAAACATGTTCTGAACTGTAAAAGAAATATTTTTGCTACCTAAGTTTGTATATTTGTCATACCAACTCATTATGACACTTTTACAAGCAGATGTATTAAGAGAATAGTAGACATATCATATATATTTAACAATGGCTTATGACAACAAAAAATAAAAAAGAATCTGGATTCTTACTCATCTCCATGGAGTCCATTTTGCATTCTTTAGGATTAAGAGAGGCTCCAGAGTCACAGGATTCTCTGGACCTTCTTTGATCCAGGTTTTGTCAGTCAGTACTAAAATTATTGTGGCATGAAAAAATTCTCTCTAGACTAATAGACTTTATTTAAACAGTTACTATAGACCCTTTTATGACTATAAAAATTATACACTTTGATGCAGAAAATTTGGATTACAGAAGCATTAAGGAGTAAAATAACATCTCTGTAATTCCACACAACAAAGAAAATATTTCTTGAAATCTGTCTTTTTAAAATATTTTCCTTCTGTGTGAATGTGTATGTTTGTGTATCTATCTTCTTACTACCTATACATTTTTATGTACATCAGCATACTATATACAATATGCAAACATGTTTATATATGACTGATAGAATTTGATAATTTATTTCATATTTTAAAATAACAATAAGAATTATATATAACATTGAATACTCCTTTAAAATGTCATTTAACTATTTTCATGGTATTTTAGTATAGATATTACAATTTATTTCAGCTTTAATTTGGATATTTTCTCTTCTTTAATATTATTTATTCTGTAATATCTATATGAGAACATGTCTATGAGGATCTCTGTAGAATTTCCTAAAATAAGTAGGATTCCTGGGTCAGGATATGGAAAGCTTTTGAAATATTTATTTATTCATTCATTTTTATTTTTATTATAGTACTGGGGATCCAACCCAAGGCCTCATGCATACTAGGCAAGCACTATATCACTATGCTATACCCCCAACCCATGAATCTTTTTTACTAGAAATGATATACTTTGCAAATATGTACCTACTTATTTGGACTCTTAGTTATTTTAATATAAAATTTATATGTAAATCTTGTCAAATATATCAATTGCTTTCCTTTAAATTTTTGCTTTTGTATTATACATAAAAATGACCCTCATTATCATAACTTGGACTAATTTTATAAGTTTATAATTTGATTTCATTTATAGTATTGAACCCTATACAAAACTTTGCAATACACCTGGTAATGACTTTGGTATTGGTGTGAGAGAAATGTGATTTCCTTTGCACTAAAGATCTGATCAATTTCTTCAACATCAATGATGGTCTAAATCCTACTTTCCTCATCGATTAAAATATCTACCTTTATCATTCTTATTATGTCGGGACTTTTTTCTCATCATAACATTCTGTTCTATTGATTTATTGATGCATGAAATTATTTTCTCAATCATAGTTTTTGTCCACTAGCTCACAAACTTGCCGCCCAAAAAACGATCTACTGATCAACAGCATCATATCACAAGAAGCTAGAAATGTAGAATTGCAGATGTACTTAATCAGAATACCTTCTATTCATATGTGCATTACAGTTTGAGATAAGTTTCTACACAAGAGTTTCTTTTAGATACTGAGGCTGTTTTTTTTTTTCTTTTAAGTGATAATTCAAAAAGTATATGTTGTTGTACTTGATTTGTATATAATCATTTGCAAAGCAGTGAACTATTTTGTGACACATACACAAAAAGCAATACAGATGCTAAAATTATTAACACTCAGAAAAAGATATAATTTTTATAGATTTGCATGCATTCTATTGTATTTTCTGCTCTTGGGTCAAGATAAATAATTTATAATTTTTTTTTCCTTTTAATATAATTGGCTAAGACATTGGGTTAACTTTTTTATTAATTTATTTTTTATTGTAGTAATTCGTGCAATATAGCATACATCTTTGTTAAGTACAAGTTGTTAACAACATATTTGCACACAATTCTCATTTGACCCCTTCCCCAATTCCCACCCCGTTCCCTCTCCCTCCCTCCCCCTCAGGTTCACTTCAGTAAATGACCTTGATATGATTGTGTAAGTACATCATGTGCCTTAGGGTGTCCCTCTGCCCCATGCATCCACTACAATTAAATCAACTTCTTTGCTTATCGAGGATCTCTCCTTTTCATTTGGAGACCCTCCTATGCCCCATCTTCTCCCTAGCATCCGCATATTAGGGAGAACATATGCTTCTTTACTCTTTGTGACTGACTAATCTCACTTAACATAAAACATTATGTTAAGTTTTCCAGTTGCATCCATTTCCTGCAAGAACATGATTTTGTTCTTCTTTATGGCTGAGTAAAATTCCATTGTGTACATATCCCATAGTTTTGTAATCCAAAAGCACAAGCAGCTCAAAGGAAGATCAATACATGGGATTGCATTAAACTGAAGAACTTCTGCACAGCAAAGGAAACTATCAAGAACCTCGACAGAGAACCTACAGAGTGGGAGAAAATTTTTGCCAGTTCAACTTCAGATAGAGGTCTAAAATCTAGGATATACAAAGAACTCAAGAAAATCGCAACTAAGAAAGCAAATAACCCAATCAAAAAATGGGCAAAGGACCTAAATAGACACTTCACAAAAGAAGAAATACAAATGGCCTATAAATGTATGAGGAAATGTTTCACATCCTTGGCAATCAGGGAGATGCAAATCAAAACTACCCTGAGATTTCACCTAACTCCAGTCAGAATGGCAATCATAAAAAACACAAACAACAACATCTGCTGGCGAGGGTGTGGAGAAGTGGGAACCCTAATACATTGTTGGTGGGATTGCAAACTTGTGCAACCACTGTGGAAAACAGTATGGAGGATCCTCAGACGAATGGGAGTGAACCTACCATATGACCCAGCAATACCACTACTGGGCATATACCCAAAAGAATGGAAAACAAACTATCAGACCAATGCATGTGTATCTATGTTTATAGCGGCTCAATTCACAATCGCCAAACTATGGAAGCAGCCAAGATGTCCATCCACAGATGAGAGGCTGTTCTTGTTTTGCTGTTCTCATGAGGGGAGGAGAGTATGCTGTGGTCAGGAGAATCTGATAAACTAAATGTTCTCATTGGTTCAATGTACTGTGTATAAGGTACTTAAAAAAAAATCCATTGGTGCCTGTGTACATGCCTGCTGTCATTCCAGAAAATCTTCTTAAACCAAAAGATCAGTTTTTACATAAAACTTCTGTCTCGATGCTTCTTCTGTTTTCTTTACTTTAGACCAACTTAAACAGACAATACTAAAAAAGAGAATAGTTAATTCAGGAAATCAAAAGATTTCCAGCTCAGGTACTTATATGTATAAAAGCCTAGCATCTTCTAACATAAAACAATTAAATTCAAATATAAAATGTTTCCAGTTCAGTTTGAAATCTAAGTGGCTCAGGACTCATTGCAGAATTTAATAGTTTTCCTGTGAACTAACTATTTTGCCTGCTACTA
Source organism: Graphiurus murinus (assembly GCA_004027655.1). NCBI lineage: Eukaryota > Metazoa > Chordata > Mammalia > Rodentia > Gliridae > Graphiurus > Graphiurus murinus. The sequence goes on from PVLC010016889.1 coordinate 34,484, forward strand.
TAGAAATGAAAGCAATGTGAAACAAAACCCTTATGAAAAAAAAAAAAAAAAGAAAGAAAGAAAGAAAAAAAAACACTTCCTTCTTGTCTTACCAACACTGCTATTATCACATAGTGTGTTTCACATGATAAGCCATTCATTAAAGCATCACCTACTGTTTTTTTCCTCCTCAGAACCAGCTAGAACATGATCTGTCTCTGCATGAAGACATTGGACCTCTGACCTTTTCTGTAGCTATTCCAGGCAAGTATAATAAACAGAGTTC